>PVKM010021557.1:0-22417 GCA_004027735.1 Carollia perspicillata | reverse complement strand
GCGTTTGCTAGACAATTCCTTCATCACAGTGTCCTTTGTATTTTATAGGACATTAAAAAATGGAAGAGAAAAAGGACAGAAAGAAGAACAACAAAGGAAAAGGAAAATCTATGACTGTTAAGGCCAAACTAGGGGCCTCAGCTATAATTATGCACCATTAAATACACTGTCAAATCCATTTCTATCCAATGCATTTAAGTCATAGACCGAAGAGTGTTTGCGACAGATGTTGCCAACACATTAAGGGTAATTTCATTGACTCAAAATGTATAGAATGTGCTGTCTGACAGAGTTTGCTTGGCAAATGGCAAGGCAAAGGAAACAGATTTTTCATTTTAGCATCTCTGGATGTCTGGGTTTGCTCAATGTTTAAGCTGCAAAGAAAAATACTGTAACATGCTGTAATTCCACCAAAAAGCACAATGACCAAACAGCTGATGGAAATGTCTGGTCTATTTTAGCCACTGCCTCTGCAAAAACAAAGCTGCTCACACTCAAGAGATGTAGGGCAGATCTGGTCGCCCTAGTTCTGAAATAAACAATTTCAACAGCAATTTGGATAAAGTTTCCAAAGATCATTGATGTGGAGTAAACATAGCTGACCTCAAGCCAGAAAAGCATCTGTGTTGTTAACCTTCTGCCAATAGTTGAGAGACATTTTAAGTCTTGGAGAGCTCATCAATATTTTAATTTTCCAAATGAAATATAAGAACATTGGCAAATAGGGGAAACCATGTGGAGGCTCTCTTGCAACAGAAGCACATGTAGCTGACTTAAAACCTATATTAAGCTATTGCAGATTTGCCCATCAGTGTCCTTGCTTTCTCCTGTTTCCTCTTGGTCTCCTTTAACACAGCAACCTGTGACCCTTTTAAAATGTAAGCCAGGTCGTGCCATTCCTTTGTTCTAAATCCTCCAATAGCTATCCCTCTTACACAGGGCAATAGCCTAACCAGGTCCTACATTATTTGGCCTTTTGCTCCTTTCCTGATCTCATCTCCTACCCTTCTCCACGTGGTCCACTCGGCTTTAGCACGCTAAGCTCTTTGCTGTTTCTCAAGTATTCCAAATAGCCTCCTTCCTTCATTACTTTTGAATGGGATTCCCCTCCGGCTGGAATGTCTTTCCCTCAGAAATTCTGTTCAAATGTCTCCGCTCAGCCCCTCTTGGCTTCTTCAGTATCTCGCTCAATTTTCCCCTTTCTCCTGCATCACAAGGGCCACTAGGTGATGACCTCACCTGTAGATCAAGTCAGAACTTCAAAACTAGGTTCTTGATGACATTCTTTGAGCATCTAGATTAAGTCTTGCCTAATATGAGACCTATCCTTGGACTTTTATATGAGGCAATCATGAGTTTATTATAATATCTGGCAAACAACACAGAAGGCATTATCCATGAAAAACATCATTATCATTAGTATACTTTCATCACAATTTATTGTTCATATTTTAATGCGAAAGAATTGTATAGTGATGAGCAATGGCAGGAAGAAACATTGTAATTTGTATAAATAAAAATATAAGAGTAATATAAAAAAACCTATATTAAAGCCAGGACATGGATGGACTACAGTGCATAGTGCAAAGAAGCACCTATAGGAATGAATCTTCCTTTGCCCATCAATACTCTCTCCAGCTACGATCTGTGGACCTGCAGCAGCAAACTAAGGATTAGAATTGAAATCAGCGTCATTGGGCTTTGTGTTTTGTCATCTGTGTTTTAATATCTCCAGATGACTCTGATGTGCCCTCAAGTTTGAGAAGTCTGCTCTGTTTATAAACTGCCATTGTATAAACCCATGTTACGGTTCTGAAATACCGTTTCTCAATTGTGTGTTTTAAAGCAGCCTTGTGATAAGGCATGAGCCTTTATAGCAATAATCCCATCATGTTTTGTTTAAATATGCAAAGAGGACAAGCCTACATTTTTGATGAGCTGAAATGGGCAATTATCTGAATAATTCAGGCCTCTGCCTGATGACCCGACATGTTTCCACTTGCTCAGTCTCTTGTGGGTTGTTGGACATGTGAGAATTCTTCCTATTTGAAATCTTGGCAAGGCCTGAATTTGATATCATCAGAATGTAAAAGTAAGAGGGAAGAAAGTTATTTGGATAATATAAGTGAAAAAAAGAAAAGAAATATCACCCCCTTTCTCCCTCTTGTTGTATGTAGATGCCCCATGTCAATACATACACTCTTTTCCTACAACGACTTATGAAAAACTGTAGGATTTTTTTATAGTACTCATTTACCACAAATTCAAAAAATATGGCTTAAGGTTATTTGTCTTCTTTTGTTATAGAAAATAAGGCTAGCTCTTTTTTCTGGGCCCTAAACAACTCGCTGCTAGCTCCCGGACCCCAGTTAATCTCCTGCTGGCCAGGTGACTCTCAGTCCCGGGCCCTGGATGATTCCCTGCTGTTTCTTTGTCCTGGGCTCCAGACCATTTCTGCCCTCCACTTCTGTGTCCTTGGCTTTCACATTCACGTACACCCTGCTTGTGCCACGTGACCCCTCCTCTCCCCACTTTGTTACAAAGGTATTTAACCGCACACCTGCCCCCCTCTTGGCGCCCACAATTTGGAGACCCCCGCCTCTGGGTCCACATGTGCGAATAAAGGCTCACTCTGTCACCCCGAATCATGTAAGAGTTCGTTTTTCCGCAACACTTTCTCATCTTTTTGTTTTTCTGCCTCTCTGTCAACTTTTTTTCTATTTTGTAATATGGTAATCATCAATAGATATCTGTCAATTTTGTAATACTTCTAAGCTGTCAGAAACTAATCTAGTTGAGTTTGTGTACACCAGACTATCCTCAGCACTTGGAAAGTGGAGTGCAGAGAATGATGAGAGCTGACAAGTCCCTTAGCAAGTGTAAGTGACTGTCCAACAGCAAGGATGGTTTGATAATATAAATGGCACAAAGATAGTTCATTTAATCTGGGAAATAGCTGTCCAAATGCAGTGTCCTGAAATATTCCTGTGCAACATTTCTTGATGGATATGCAGAGATGTTTAATCTTTTTCACTGATCTTGGAGTGGGTGGTTTTTAACATTTTACTTTTTATTTTTAGTAGCGGAGGGTGTTGGGTGAGGTTTATGAACAGCTGCTGCTTTGGGAAGAGAGAGGAAAATGGAGCAGGAAAGCCCTCCGCCAGCCCCTGCCCCATCCTTAGAAACACTCGTGAATCCTTGACTACGTGACTGAATTCCCAACCAACTTCGAGGGGGTAGTCTGACTTTAAAACAAATTATAGTTGAAATCCCAAAAGCTGTGGCAGAGCTGGCAGATACGACTTCAATTTTTGAAGCCCTTTGGAATGATCTCAGACAAACACTGGCAGTATGGGAAAATGATGAATCGATGAATCATCATAGTGAGCGGGAATCAAGATGCCCCTAGGACTCCAATTTAGCACTTAATCCCTTCCTTCCCCTTATTATTCTCTAATTGCTTCTTTCAGTGTTATACCTTCCAAGAGGGCAAAGGTTATGTTCACACCTCTTTTGTAATCCCTATGAATAGGAATTACATGCAATAAATATTCAGAACAGGTTTTGTGAATTACTTTTCTATGTCACAGCTTCTAATTGTTCAATTAAATTCAAAACAATGGCTCATACTTAGCGACATTTTTTATTTAGAATGTTCATACTAAGAGGGCTTAAATCATACCTGCTAGTTCACCACTGTCAAATTATAGGGTCTTCAGCCTGTTGACAGTATGAGGCATATAACACATATATAATTCGTAAGTACTGGTTGGAAGAATGATGACATAACAGAATTCCAATCAAAAGATACTGAAAAGTACAAGCTTGAGAATATTTGTCAAAGTGGAGCCTTTCAAAGCTCTTGAGAAAACTTGTTTTCACAAGGGCCAGTTTGAAAACCATGGCTCAGAACACATATTTGTGCATTTATTAATATCTTCAACCACCATAGTCTTAAAAGTGAGATCAGAAATTCCTGTGATGTAAAAAGTCCTATTAATATCACCATGGCATATCTGTGGAAATTATTAAAATAAAAAATATCTGCTCCTGTGCATATTCTCAACCAGGGGTGATTTTGCTTTATCTAGAAGGGACATTTGAGAATGTTGGGAAATATTTTTGGTTGTCAAACTGTGGAAGGGGTGTGGCTGACACTGAGTAGGTGGGGTCATTGTTGGTAGAAGCCACCCTTCAACACACAGGACACATCCCCACAACAGAGCATTAACCAGCCACAAACATTATTAGTGCTGAGTGTCAGAAACCCTGGCATAGGCAGACAAATTTTTATAAGCTCAATTTACACCAAATGAGAGATTTGAAGCTGCAGTAATTCAAACATGGCAAAAAATATCTATCTACTCTTTGCTCCCTGAGACTAACAGCAAATCCTAGCTTCTACAGTGAAATTATATTTATGACATAAACCAGCTTCTTAAACACTTGACATCAAAATCAACCACCTAAATCCTATAATTTATGAGTGAAAGGAAGCAAGACTGTTATGTGACTTTCGATGGCTATATGATAACTTTTTAGTTCAAATGTATAAACTGCTATTTATTTTAGAGATATGTCTATCTAGGGCTGTTTTCTCTTCTCTCAGTTTAGACAAATTAGATTCCATTGGTATAATAGTTGGATGGCTACCCAGAAATGTGTAGCTGGGGGGTAAGAGTGTGATTTTTAGAAGTAGGGCATTTTAGAACAGTCAGGTAATAGTTTATCTAAAGAGAGAATATTAGTCATAAAAAGTTTTTTTCTTTTTCTACTTAAACATGCTTAATTTCATGTGGTTGCTTTTTCACTCAGTTATCATTGATTGAAATTGTTCTAAAATATGTAATATTAAAAAACATTAAAACCAAATTAGTTTTAACCATGGAGTCCCCTTTAAAGGAATGCTAATTAAATACCATGCCTATTCAACTGTGAATAATGGTTTCAATTATTGCTTAAGTACCTATTTGTACAATCATGTCATTTTGAATAAGAATATAAAGTAAATATGTCACATTGAAGTATTTCTTACCAAAGCAAGTACATAGATTATTAGAATTCTCAACAATGCTTCATTGAATCCTTTAGAGAGTTTTATGTTTAAAAGTAAATAAATCCGTTTGACAGGGACTTTTGATGTTTTCCACACGCTTCTTTAGAATTCTAATAGATCCAAATGTAAATATGTTACATTATTGACGGAGAGTTGAAAACTTGAAGACATGGGCCCTGACGGTCAGATGGCTTTGTCCACTGAAGTGCAGCAGAACAATTAGTTCTTGCGTCCTTAAACTTGTTAAAATTATGAAAGGAATTTCATTATGCAGGTGGGTTACTATATTCTTTTCCTTTCATATTTCTGCTCTATGGGATTGTAGTTGCCCAGCCAATAGACATATTAAGCGTGCCTAGAAGGATCCCAAGTCTTCAGTGAGCTTCTAATGGCTTCAGCGACAAAGGGTGAATTTATGTTCATTGGCTTCCCATTCTGATCCCCTAATCAAGTGTGGCTCTCAGTACAAACATGTGTGCTACAAAAATCCACATGGTGTGTTCCGAAGATAGGAAGGAATCACACTATTTATGCAGAAAAACTAATGGTACAACCTAAGTCCTTTGTCTTTACTTTACAGGATTCTTACGGTATATGCCTTCCTCACACACACAGAGTTCCGAAATTATTATAAAGAGATCTGAGAAAATAAAGATGAATGACCATTAAGCTGTGACACTTACCAAAGGAATGGGTTAGTCATAATATATTTCACTATCTTCTCTATTTTTTAAGATACAACAAAAACTACTGCTATCTACTCACAGAATATATAATACAAAAATTATATCAGAGATATGGAGGATAGCTCCTTACCATTTTCCTACCTTCAAGATAAGCCCTAAACTATGTATATCCCTTTATAGATGAGCAAAATTGGGCCCTGGCTGATGTAGCTCAGTGGATTGAGTGCAGGCTGTGAACCAAAGGGTCACCAGTTCAATTCCCAGTCAGGGCACATGCCTGGGGTTGTGGGCCAGGTCCCTACTGGGAAGCACACATTAATATTTCTCTCCCTCTATTTCTCCTTCCCTTTCCCTCTCTAAAAATAAATAAGTAAATATTTTTTAAAAAGATGGGCAAAACTGATTGTCATTTTTCAATCCAAGAGGAAATATGAAGGAGACCATGTTAAACTACTTCTCTACCACAGCCTACATCGAAGTTTTATAGCTAAGTAGTACCTGAAAGACATTATTTCGTATTGGAAATGTCACCTATTTAGGACATTGGCACTTTTGAGCCAATGACTGTTGTAAGGTAATAAGTTGGAGGAATTTAGAGCATATAAGACAATGCAGTGATGGGATCAAAATAGTTTCCATTCCTACTTGTCCTGTCTAGAAGAAGCTACGTAGATGAAATGAGCAGCAGGGTCACCATGAGACCGAGCTTTCCTGTTCTAGTCCCCCATGGCGTCTCCAAAGGAAGGCTCCTACAGCTGACTCTAGGATGCCTCCTTAGCACAGCACACAGGCTCTAGAAAGACCCCATGACTTCCAGGTTACCCTCCAGTCTAGTTCCCCAAGACTATCCACACCAAGCCTCTCCTCCCACCACACTGAATGCCTCATCCTTCTCTGATCCATCATTCTTTCACATCTTCAGTGTCTTTGCCAGGAGTCCTGGGCACCTACAGCAGGTTGGCAGGTGTGCTTGAAGATCAGATGGTACATTCTAGGGAATATTTACTGTGTCTGATCGGGTTGTTGGGCATTTGCTTCTATCATCTCTCATGACCTTTGGCACACACCTGGATCTTGATCGTACTTTATTTCTCCTTTGGACTTTAAGGTCACCATGTCATCCAGGATGTTTATTCATTTTCCAGTGGGTTCTAAAGCCTACCACAGTGTCTACCATAAAATGGCCTGTAATGGTGCTGAAGACGAAATGAGTGAATGGCACTTGTTTATCAGCCAGGCCACCCATGACTTTTAAAGGGACGTAAAATCAACAAAAACTCAAGGCTGACACTGGACTGGAGGATTCAATTGAAATAAGCAGGCCCTTGACTGGATAACAGGATGGTCTTAACAATCCCTCCACTCAATAGCTCTGTTTTCCTTTGCAAGTACGCACGCACGTCTGACTGCTGCTAACTTCATGCTCTTGTCAGTACGAGAACTTCTGGGCTTCTAAGAGGCACACATTCCCCAAGGAATTTTAATATTGGAGATCGTTACAGAGTTTCCATTCTATGGAGGACTTACATATACCTCATCACAGGGTGCAATTTTTTATATGTGTGCATATCACGGTCAAGGCACTGACACAAATGCTACATAAACTTTTTTCATTAGGGCTTTCTCATGCCACAGACCGTTTAATAGCCACATGTCTGCCTAAGATTGTTGTCAAACCGTGCCATGTGATGAGATTAGAAAATGCTTTCTTCACTTACATAGTAATCACTCCGGGTAGATTTTCAACATACAGAAAGTTCAAACTGCACGTCAGAAGCTGTATTCCAAGCCAGCCTTTTTCCAAATCATCAGGCAAATAGGGTTCCCAGCAGATGTCTGAATATTTATGGGCAGTGTCTTTTGTCTGATAAAAGGTTTATCTCACTTTCACCAGCACTCAGGACAGTGAGCTGTCATAGAGCTTCCCATTAAAAACTTCTTACTGACAGAGAGGCCCGAACACCTGGCTGCGAGTCATTTACAAGGTCTTGCAGGATCTTATTGGTGAATGGCCTGGGAAATTACTTCTCAAACCCCAGGAATGATCAAGAGGAAAAGCTGCCCATTAGCCTACTTATGGCCATTGTTTACAGTGCAAATTGCCTAAATATGTCACAAGGCACCTTGGTTCTGGCTATTACTAGCAAAGTAGCTATTCCTTGTCCTGCAATTCACTGCGAAATGTACTTTATTTTGTGGTCCCTCGGAGGACATTTCTGGGCTATTTGTTTTCTCTTTTAAGACATTTTTAGAAATTTGCCTGTTTAGAGCTGGCAACTCAACTAGACCTAAGGGTACAAGTGTGAAGTCAAGATTCAATTAAAAGAAAAACTAATTCACTCCCTTTAAACTACATTTTCTGTTAGTACTATTGTCACTAACACGTCTCTAACTCAGTATATATACTATTGATGAAATGTTTGGAGGTCTAATGCTGAAATAAAATATGCCCTGATGGAATGGCCTTCTCCTAAGCTAAAAATTTATATATTAGTATCCAACCAAGATATATTCTGAGGCCTGCAAGATGTCCATTAATATAGATACAGTTGTCCAGGAGATAAGATGAAAGCCAATTTTATGTTTCTTTTCTTCAATATCCTGTTTGTTGTAGAAACTTATAAATAAAAACATCTTTTGTTTCACTTAGATTTTATTGCCCTTTCTCCTAAACAGTAATGCTATAATAGTAATTGTGATTTTTTCTAAGTTTAGTAGATCGGTCTTAAACCCTCTAGCACCTTATTCCTCAAAATGTGGTCCAGGACCAGAGAGCATCATCTGGGATCCTAATACAGAGTCTCAGGTCCAGCCCAGCCCTGCTGAGTCAGAATCGGCAGGTTAATAGGGTCCCCAGGTGAGTCCCAATCAAAGTCAAATCTGATTTTTTTATGTCTGCCGTGGCTCTGAATAATTTTTTTTATTGCTTTGTTTCTAAAGAGATTCTTGGTTTGTTTCTTAATTATTTTGTTAATTACTCTTGCAGTTCCTATTTTAGGGCCAAGAGGCTTCAAATAATCTTGGTAACATTTAGTATTCTTCCCACAAATGTGTTATAATGACACACGCAGCTAGATATTTAGTTCAGTTCTGCAACAGTCTCTGTAGGATTTCTGCCTTCATCTAAAAAATCTTTACAAAAAAGTTCCTTTTATTTCATATGAGATGTTTTCATGGCAACCCTCAAACTAAAACTTCCATTCTTTGAAATATTTTGCATCGCTAATGACTTTGAAATGTCTTTTATGACCCATTGTTAGACGAGGTGCTATAAGTTTTAAGAGGTATAGAGTAGTGAGTCAACATCTTTATACATACCATAAGTATATGGTATTAATACGATGTTAGAAGTAAAATCCCAAACTATTGCTACTTGTTAGGCCCTCAATTAATCAAAAGTACGAAAGTTAGTTTCAAAGTTAAAGGTTTTAAAGGTTCTTTGTTGACTTGACCTTTTGTCTGAACTCCTGACCCAAATTCCCAATCATTCACTGAATGTAGTGTCTCCGACAACTCAAAGCAATGGTGCCCCATTCTGAGTATCTTCTTTCCCTTTCTATCCTCAGAGCATATTCTCTCTCCTCTTTTTGATTCTTGGAATAATATGGAAAATTCCCAGTCATCCTTGCCTCTGCCTTCTCTCTCATTATTTTTAGCAAACCCATAGTCAAGTCACATCAATGCTGCATCATAAATGTCCCCATAATCTCTCTGTCTTCCTTTCAAGTGCTACTGACTAGATTGAACACTTACTATCTCTCATTAAGATTAATCCAATTACTTCCTGTGGGATCTCTCATCCTCTCTCCACATGTTATTTATCAGTTCCCTACAAAGTGAATCCTGCCTCTTCAACATATAATTAAAAGAAAAAACCCTACCTTTCCTAGACTCCCTTGCTGGTAGAGATATGTGACTTCTGCTAACCAGAAGCACCTGCGAAAGACTTATATTTGGACGAGAGTTCAAGGGGTGTCAAATTCGTTTTCACTGGGGGCCACATCTGCCTCTCAGTTGCCTTCAAAGGACCAAATGTAATTTCAACTCCTTAACACTTAAGGAGTAGCTACATTTATACAATCCTAAAATTATTTTGGCCCTTCGAAGACAACCATGAGGCTAATGTGGCCCCTGGTGAAAATGAGTTTGACACCTCTGGTTTAGAATAAGAGGTAGGTGGGGCATGTGGCATCCTTTTTGCTGGCCAGGTGGTGGTGGAAGTAGCATGATTCCATGTTTTGCAGCAGTGCGGCTGGGGGTAGCAGGGACAGTAGCACCCGTTTTTGTCTAGCAACAGTAGATCTAGAAGTTTACTGTTGGCTAATATTCAGCATGTATTTGCTATCAGTTGATCTATAGTCAAGACTTTTCTTTCTATAGCAACATTACGAAATAAACATATATGCAAATGTCATTGCTTTTAATTTTTTAAGGTAGATGGAGTGAGAAACTAAACTATTATCATTCTCTTATAATAGTTCACTAAGGTATTTTCATTTCCTACTATTCCTAAAAGGAAAAAAAATGACTCTGTGTTCTGCTAGCTGGTATTCAAATTTTGAAGTGTTTATCATCATGTGGCCATGATGATATACCTTTTTTACATTAATAGTTTAAACTTCTATGAGAAATAACATAGTGCTACAAATGCATTCAACCTACTGCAAAAAAAAAAAAAAAAAAAACAGAACCACGCTCTTTCTGACTTTTCAACCACCAGCTGAAATGAAGCTATTGTATTAAAGTCATTCAAGAGAAAAATATTCAGAGTGAGTTTTTTTCTCTTAGTTTCCTCCCCACCTTTTTCTTTTAGCACTCCTTCCATTTCTTATGGATTATATGTGTGATAGGCAGGGAAATGGATGTTCAGCAAAATCAGACAATTTGACTAGCGTCAGAGATTTTCAATGTATACTTTTGCTTTACTTCATGCAAGAGCAATTCTGAAGCCATCTGCCTGCCAACAACTACATCCTTCATTCCCGTTAGGGAGACAGAACCCCCACCTCCTCATTAAGAGGCAATCTTCAAAGGGACATTGTTTTTGCTTATTCCTGTTGTGGCAGATGTTTTATATCATCTACCTCCACATGTGAACTCCTCTGTAAGGGGCTCCCCACTCTCTGCAGCCAGCTGTGGAAATAGCGCCAGCGTCATCTGTGGCAGCTCTCGTTCCGTCCGTCTGACCTCACCAAAGACCACATCCAAGAGCAGGAAAAACAAACAGCCCTGATAACTTCCTTGAAAACATTTCCAGGGCGGAAGATAGGCCGGCTCTAGACAAGAGCTCTTTACAAAGTATGTAACAAAAAGAGAGGCAAGCTTATTTGAAACCCTCAAATGTCACCGAGCTAGCCAATCGAGGTAATCCCTAGATTAAGGAGTAATGAAGCAATAGCATCTGTAGGCATGATTCAGCTGAAAACATCTGGTTGACTCAGAACCACTTCAATTAGCTGGAGTACGCATCCATCAATCGTTTTTTTTTTTTTTTTTTTTTTTTTTACTTTTCATTGTATAAAGTTCCCACGAAGAAATGTTTACACCACCAACTCATCCAACTCTTTGAAATACTGTGAAGAGACTATAACGTCTTCCTTAGATGAACAGACAATGAACTTGAATGGTTCTGTGGTGGAATTATACCCCGATGTTAGACTATATTTTAGGAACAAATACTAATCTGCTTTTTAAGCAGTCTTCTCCTGGCTTGCTTGAAACTGACATAGCAAAGCTTCTAGTAGTAAGAATCACATCACTTACCAATATTGATGGGGCTGCTAAAATTAGACATGCCAAATGTCTGAAATGTTAAAGCCTTAATAACTTTTAAATGATATTTTGTTGATATTTAGAGCATAGGATCAAGAATATTAGCCCACTTATTGACTCACTAATAGCATACTTTCTGAGGCCTTGTTATGGTTTGCCCTAGGGTAACTTGGAGTTCAGTAGCTACATGACTTTAATGAGATACATTTAAAACGCAGGCTTCAAAAATGTAATGTGGACAAAGGGATCAAGAACATTAAAATTTCCCATAGAAGTAAATACCATTGGCCATACCATGCCAATTTCTGTCTTCAGTTATTCTAAAATTTTGGCTGGATGATTGTTAACACTCTACTGCTGGAGTCCCAGGTGAGGGCCACGGCTTGTGTCTCTCCTATGGGTGAAGGCATTCTCTCGCAAGCCTGGATATCTTGCTGGAGCAGGAACTGTGGGCCCTGGAAACAGCCTGAGACCACCAAGTAGGTGAGGAGGAAATAGCTCTAAAAGTGAGAGAGAATTGTAGATTGCATGCACATTAGATTGTGCCTAACAATGACTTAATTGTTATCTTAGTTACCGGAATCAAAAATGCCTTTATAGGCTGAGATTTGAAGTCTCCTGGGATGGACGGCTCATCTCTGAAGAAGAGTCAGCAGTAAGTATGGATGCGTTCACTTCTGTTGTCAATCATAGCTCACTTATGGAGAGAGCCTCAGCTTTCCTTAGCTCTTTCAATAATGCCAATATTAAACCAACTTGTTAATTAAGTGTTAATATTTTATTACATCATTGCTCCTAAGAATTCTTTACGCACCCCAGAAACAAGTGTTCAATTAATAGCTTTTAGTACTTGCATGGCAACAGGGTAGCAAACACTGCTAACCCACACATTCCATGTAGCAACCTATTCTGACTATGGGGTTATTTTGTAAAATGAAATCTAATTATAATTCCATGATTTCTTCATAGGCTAGACCTAATAAATATTAATATACAGTGGTCTTGGAATAAAGTTAACTTTTAAAAAATTATTTTTACCCATTGCACAAAATTCAAATTTAATTAAAAATAGTGAAACTTCATTGGTTCATAACAGTCTCTGTGGGTTTTAAAACCATCATTTCTTTTACATAGCATTCATTGCGGGACATGATGAATCAGGCAATGCATGACCAAAGTTAAAAATAAAATTTGTGATCTAATAATGTATCCATAAAAGACATAATTTTGCTCCATAGCGCTTGGTAGCTATATTGTGGACTCAGATGAGTAAAATGATCTTTTTAAAAAATTTTGGAGTAAAGGTAGTATGCAAGAAGGTAGTATGCAATGATTTCAGAAAAAAACTATGAAGAGAAAACTATTTCTGATTTACCATGCTTTTTGAGAACTAAATGCAATGCTCAATTTAGCATTCTTTCAACACCTACCTTGCTAAGACCAGTAATCAAATGTATCAATTTGCTCACACCACAGAATTTTCAGAAGCCAAAACATAAATGAGTTTCCTCAGAATCAGGGTAGTAAGAGACATGCTGCATTTCAAATACTGAAACTTATCAGCAACCGTGAGTTACAGTCCAAGTTTTCATCTATTTTGATATTAACCTTTGTGGCTAACTTTTAAGAGGCCAGTGAGGATCCTACTTCTTCCTACTGCCATACGTGACCTAATTTATAAATCTGATCTCCAGAGGTGGTACAACATTTTTCACGTAGGTATGTTTAAAAAAAAAACAAAACTAGAGAGGTAAATAATGGAACAACCAGACTTTCTAGGGAGTTCTAGGGCTAACACTGTAAAATCATATCAAATCAAACAAATTAGTCCATAATTGTTTTTCCTGACCTTTGGGAGTGGGGAGAAGCAGAGGGATCATCCAGTAAAAAAGAAATGTGGAGACAAACTTTGTGAATATAGTGGCAGAAAAGCTCATGAGCTATAGAGCTTGAAGAAGCAGGTAAAGCTGTCTTAGGCAATGACCTTAGCATCTTGCAGCCGGGGCCCAATGTGAAAGAAAGCAAGACATAGCCTGAAGTGACCTAGACTGCCTGAGAGCTACTTAGGGATTCCCCAAACCTGCTCCTCAGAAGCATCTAAAGTATCAAAAATAAAATTGCATCCAAACCTGCATATTTTGATTGTTATTACTACAAAGAGACGGGGAATTACAGTGAGAATGTAGGGAAACAATTGAAAAATTACAACCAGGATTAGCAACTGTAGCAATTAATGAGTCTGCAGACTGTGCATTAAGCAGGTGTTGCACTCATCTATCTACAAGCGTAGCACCTGCTTAATGCATAGTTTGCACGATTTGAATTAGAGTTTCTAGAGTTCTGACAGCTGCCTTTTCCTCCCTTGGAAGCCTTATGCCTTCCTCTTTACTTCTCTGAGAAATTCTTTCTCTGATCATTTGGTTTACCTATCTCTGATTTCTCGGAAGACAGGATGTAATACCCCGTGAAAATTCAGTATTGATTTTATGTTCCAAGGGGAGTGGGCTGGTACCCATCTTCATCTTTCACCCGCAGTGAGTCAGAAGAAGGTCAGCGAAACCCACTGACCTTGTTTCTGTTGTGTTAAAATTTCTGTGTTTGGCAAATGATTCTCAGTGTCGTTACAGTAATACAGGATATTATGCAGAACCTCATAAGTAGTTAAAAATTAATTTAAAAAACGTAAAAATCAAGTAGGAAATATTTTATTTTTATTAATATTTTTTCACTTAAAATATGAAAGGAGGAAACAAAGAATTAACTTTTTTGGTTTTATTTTAATGATTATTCTTATTTCTGCTTTACATAATAGATGCTATCTAATATAAGGAAAATTAAAAAATATTATTCCTTTAGAAAAAAAACTATTTCATTTGTGTTTAATTGGAAACACCTCAATCTTTTTTAATTAATATGTGGGGCTGACAAAAGTAAGATTCTGGTTTTCAATATGCAATTAAATCAAAATTATTATACAATGCTGAAATTACTTATGTCCATCAATAACAAACTACCCTACATGTGGAAAAATGGTAAAGGATTTTAGCCTATACTTTCAGACAGTGATCTAGCTGACATATGAGTAGGCCTAAAGAAAATACAACCTTTTTTTGTATTGAGATTTTATGGAATTTTCTCATAGTTATTTACTATGTGCTTTCTCTGTCTTAAAATGCAAAACATGTCATTGAATAGGTAACTTAGAAAGCTCCACCACATTTATGAGCCATTTCCAATACTTATGCAGATTAAAAGTGAGGGATATTTACCTCAGACATCACCTAGCATTATATAATTTTGAAATAAGGAGAATTAAATTCTGATACTATTTGGTGGAATGCGTCTGTGAAAACAAAGCTTTTAACTAAATCATATGAATTCCTTTCCACTTAAAATATAATGATGGGAGTGCTAACAGCTTTAATAAAAGACCTTATACTAATCAAATCAGCATCAATGGACAAAAGATAATTTACCAACATTTTGTGTTCTATGTACAAAAGGACCCAATTATAATATTTTATTAATCTGTCAACTTGATTTACTCTGGGTTAAACTATATAACCTGATATATAAAATTTTAATGAAGAATCAAGCTAGATATAATGAAACAGAACTGGTGTTAACCGGATTGAAACATACCTGTCTCAGTTCTGACACCAACTTGTGTGATATCAGAAAAGGCAATTAACCTCTCCAAGTTTCACTTCCCTCATCCATAAAAACATTATCCTATAATATTCAGGTTTCTATTTTGTGTTAACATATATAACATTATCATAAGAAGACAGAGCGCAAAGGACTTCTGTGTAACCCGAATAGGCAGAACATTATTTCAGAGATAGAAAACGGTGAATTCAAAAGATCAATGAACTTTGCCGATGCCTGGAATTCTCTAGAAGTTTCACAAACTTTTCTTTTCCTAGTAATAGAAAAAAATGCACATGCTCAAGTATATTTATTGGTAAGCTCATCCACATTAATATATTAACGACCAGCTCAAATTCTCCAGAAGAGGTTTTGAGAGAAGCACACAGGCATTGGTTTGACAGGAAGGCTGCTCGCTGTACTTCCTATGTCCCCCTCCAGGCTCCCACTAAATGCACAAACACCCACAGACACACACATCCTCATCCAGGGCCCATGGATATGTGCAACCAGAATAATTCATATTCCTTAATATACTCATTTAATTTCTCTAGTACATTGTCAGTTTCATGAGGAAGGGGACTGGCCTTGTTCGGTCTGCATCATATGCCTGAGCCAGGAACAGCACACAGTGTCTGCCATGCAGTGGCTTCTCTATAGACATTGTTTAAATAAAAAAAAGCAAAAGGAGAAGAATGAATGAGCTTTTGGGTCGAAGTGTCTTGAAGTAAGAGCATTGTGGGGGAGAGGTGAAGGATGTTGAAAATAATGGCTGAGTTTCCCAAAGACAAATTTTACCTTCTTAAGAATTTCATCAAAATCTAACCTCAAATGTAGTTTGTCAGCATATTCCTTATTACTTTATTAATATTTCCCCTGTTGGAATGTAAGTTCCGTAAGGGAAGGAATCTCTGCTATGATCAGTTTTGTAATCCAAGTACCCAGAATGGTGCTTAGCTAATAACAGACACTTGACAAATGTTTACTGAATGAATGAATAAATGACTTCAAGTTTATTTTTTCAAATATGCCTTAAAACCAATCTAACATTGTTATTGTTACGGAAAAAAAAGACTGGATAAAAAATATCTAGTTTGATTTTACTGCTATCATTATTCTCAGATACAGACAACAGGAATCTTCTGATTCTATGGGAAATATTCCAGAAGTTAATTAATTACACAATAATCATAATTTGAAGTTCTCGAATCTGCCTTTGGATGATTCTTAAATACCTTGAGCTCAGTAAAATTTAAGACACATTTTGTTCCCCTAAGGTGTATCATTAATTTTCAGATGCACATTTTCATGGAAATATAATCCACATGTTTCTGATTCATTTACACTTTTAGGGTTCTATCACAATTGTAGTCAGACCTATATGATAATTAAAAGCCTTCAGGAGAAACATGTTTCTCCTGAACAACTAATACGTAAGTTTCTAATGAAAGCAATGTAAGGAACATTCAACTACTTTCAGATAGGTTCAAAATCATGCTTTTTGAGGAAGTTGAACAATTAAAAAATTTAAAAGTATGTGCTCCATAATGAATATTCACTGAAGTGTACTAAATTTAACATAATCAAGAAGAGGCAATACACCTTCCACAAGTGTTGTGAGATTTAATAATTATCGAATGACTTTAATCTGTACTAGACCAAAAGTAAATGGAAAAAGAGAAAGATCTATCAGAGATTACAAGGATATAGGTAAAAACAGACTCTCATTCTTGCATACTTTTGACTTTGTTAGGAAATCCATACTATAACAATTTATTTCCTTTTCTAGGACAGTTGGAAGAAAAAGTTATGTCAGCCAGAACATTTTTCACCATATGTCTGGCCACGTGTAATAAAAGTGAGCATGAGCAAATGATTGGAACATTCTGATTTACGTGGGACTATCTACATAACTTCATAAACAAGGGTAATTGCTACTAACAGGTCAGCCTCGCTGAACCATGGAAATCGGAGTCATAAATCCTGGAAACACATCCCAGTCAATCTCAAGAGCAAAGACTAAAGCTACACACTCTTGCATGCTCCAGGGACAGAACTAAGAGAGCCTCTTAGTTCTCAACAACGAGGTTTCGTTGTTAGAATTGCAAAAGACAGAAGATTGACAAAATCTTAGAAACTGTTCAGATGTTAGTAAATATGCCACACAGATTGAAGGTTTACATTGGAAACACTTAATCTTGTCGTATTACAGATAGATAACATCCCACTAAAGGACCCTCCTGCTGATTGTCAGCCAAGGAATCATCACTCTCACCGATTTCAAACTGATCCTTATTTTTAGAATAAAGGCATAAAGGAAAAGTGAATCTTTGAGCCACCATCTAATTTGTAAACACTTGTCTAGAGATATGGACACACATTTAAGGATTCTTGGGAAACTTACTTTAAACATTCTGATCTTTAAAATGTCAAATAAGAAGGGAGAAAACCCTAAGAAACATCATGCATAAAATCCTCAGGGAATGGGAAAATCCCATAGGAAAATGTGATGTTCTTCAATAATTTAGTTCTCACATTCCTCCTATGCAGCCTTTTCAAGTTGGCCACTGGAAACACTGGAATTATTGAGTCATTCTGAGCTCCTAGTTTTATGATCAGTAAAACTGGCTTTTATTTACTAGCATCAACTATGCCATTAGAGAAAAAGACAGTCAAAAGCCCTCAGTACCAAGGATGGGGTAATCCAGAAAAGTATGACATAATCTATTCTTGTCAATACAATAAAATAATTTTTTAAAATATTTCAGAAAACGAAGAGATCATCCTATTCCAGAGTGATCACGGTTTAAATTTCCTACATTTACAGGGACTAACAATGAGATCACTAAATCTAAATACAACAGGGCCTCTTTGGATGCCCCTAAGGGCTTGATGAAAGAGTTGATTACTTCCTTAGTTTGTACTGGGCCAGGGGTTGCTGATGTGTTTTCATAATTTGTTGCCCTTCCTCTCCCTAGATTAGAGGCTATAGACAAAAGGAGAGTTAATGAATAAAATATCTTTCTGAAATATTATGCAAGATTGGAATGAAAGAGTTTTGTATAAACACGTATGGCAATTTCTCAAAATTTATATCAACTCCCAAACTTGAAAATAGGTTGCATTAGATGGCCTCTAAGATTGCTTATAATTAATTTAAAGCATCTATCTCTGTTTTTCAACTTATCATTATAGTTAGTCTCCTACGTGGAAACATCAGGTGCATATGCTTGGGCTCGTTCAAAAAGGCATATGTTATATAATAGATTAGCCTTAAATTTATATGAGAGTAAGCAAAATTATAATTAGGTTACTAAATAATCTTATTTGCAAGGGGCATAAGCAAACACTTGGTTTAGGGCACTCGTACAAAGGACCCAGGGACAAAGCCAAAGCCGGGTAGGATTGAGGGTGGGGGTGAGGGTGGGTGGGGCAGGAAAGTGGTGGCAGGAAAATGGAGACAACTGTACTTGAACCACAATAAAAAAATGAGTAAAAAACTAGTACACTTAATATAATGTCATTGTATGTGTATTATTTCATATTCCCAGGTTTAAGGGCTATTGCATATATCCAGCATGGTAATTATTAGTGAAAAGTAAATGGATGGCTAGGAACCATATCCATTCTCTCCAATGGGAATGAATGACTCCTAGGTATATCACTGCCAATTTTGTGTGCCAAAACTCTATTTCAAACTGTGTATTAAAAACCTTTACCTGATTCCACAAAGTTGATGTGCCCCAAAGGAACTCTATGTCTCTGACCTTGACTTTATGCCTTCTCTTCCACATATTAATTCAGTGTAAGGACATTCCCTTCTACCTAGTTATCTAGGCTAACATCTGCTAGAGTCAAATTTGGCCCATTCATCCATACCCTCTCTCTTCATCTGTCTCAATTCTTTCTCCTTTCAAACTAATTTACAGCATGAATCTCAACATGCTTAGTCACTTTAATGACACCAATAAGACTTTTTCCCTTTAGTTTTATTGTTGACACTAACACAGATGTCCCTAATTTCCCCTCTGTACTCACCTTTACCCAGTCCCTGCCTCCCTTCCTTCTGGCCATCACCACACTGCTGTCTGTGTCTGAGAGTTATTCAAACATCCTCACATAAATACATATTTGTGATAACCACTCCACTACAGAAACACCTCATATAAACATATATTTTTATAAACCGTATAGGTCAGTGTTTTGGCTAAATGATATCTGCATATGTAGACAGAAATATACATATTGTATCCATCCATCTATTTATCCATCTGTCCATGCTACACATAACATAAATTATTCCTTGACAGAAATTCCATATACATCTTAGAAAGTTAGAAAGTAGTAACTTTGGAGCATAACATTAGAATCTAAGGATTTATACCTATACCATGTAACACAAACTAAGCATCATAATGATTTTTCAGTATTGATTGAAAATACTTAAGATATAATACTGAAGAGATAAAAGGCTTTATAGGAAAGTAAAATCAATTTTTAACATACACAATTGTTATGCAGAAATTGTTCTAATGTGTATTGATTACAAACCCTTTAAGGATAACTCTTTGATAAAAGGTCTCTCTTCTGAATAGAAGTTTTAAGATTATTGTTCAGAACTCAAGTTGATAATTAGGCTGAATTTCGCTGTTCTAAGTTGTTCTCTGGCTCCTGGCTTTAAAAAGCCAGGAACACAACACTGGTTTTAACATGGATAAAGATTAATCCTCTTTCTTGAAATCTGCTTTGTCTCCCCAGCTTGTCTCCACCTTCCACTGTGTGCCTCAAAGTTACACTTATGTTAAGAGATGTAAAAAGGGACAAGCACTACACTAATTTTAAAAAATGTAAATGGTGTGATGCCAACGAAACTATTTGCATGTCTTTCTGCCAAAGGCAGCAGGACGATCAGTTTTTTCTGCAGAAGTTACAGTTTTGCTGTCAAAGTCTGTAGCAAATACTTTCATTCACTTTGTTCAGTTTACTGCCAATGAGCACATTTTGCACCTGACTCAGCTTTGCACTGTACCAGGCTCTGGTACTGCTGAAGACCATGAGTACTTCCCAAGCCACGGAGTGACGACCACTAATCGGTCCCACACCTACCATCAATGTTGTAGGTGCAATTTGTCTCTCAATAATAAAGGCACGGAACTGCAGGATCTCAACTGAGTACATGTTCAGGCTCTTCTGAAAGGCATTTCTTGAGGAGAATTCTGGCATAAATTGCAGATTATCTTGCAGTGCCCTTCGGTGGGGAGGTAAAACAGCCTTTATCTGATTGATAACTCTAAGTCAGATGCATAACTTTCATAAAATTCCAGCTGAGACTAAGGAAATCTAAAAGACCGAACAAGCTACATGCTTTCCAATTGGATTTATGAAGTGTCATTGTTAAATCAAGCTAGGTCATGGGAAGCTTGTATCTGAAGAATATTAATGTAGCTGCAACAGACATTTCATTACAAAATTGAAAGTTAACATTTGCTTGGTTTTTATTGAGAGCTAATAAAAGCAATGACCACAAGAAAAATGTTTCTCTCTACATACATAACTGCTATCTAAGGCATTAGTGTGGGAAATAATATTATAGCATCATAATTTTTTTCTAGAACACAACAGCAGCAAAAAAAAAATCTTCTTCTGCTCATCTGTTATACTTCCTTTTGTCACAGAATGAAACAATATAACTGGTTCTTTCTAACCATTTGGCATTGGCTTTCTAAAACTCAAGACAAAATTTTAATGCTCTATTGTAGTCAACTACTCAGAACTTAAATTTTTAACAATCTTATTTCCTCTGCTATAAGATTTTTGTTTGTTTTACTTAAATAAGTGTCCTTTGAAGTGTTTTTTAGAAAATTATAAGTACTCTCAGCCTCTTTCTAAGAGCAGGTGACATAGAAACCCTTATTATTCATTCTCTTTGTATCCAAAGGGGGTAGATATTTATTTTTATTCAAATAAATATTTATCTATCTATGTATATAACTATTTATCTATATTTAGAAACAACTTTGCTGGTAGAAACTTAGGTCACACAAGAAATAAAAAAACTAGACCTGTTCAGATATTAAACTGTACAACTTTCCAAACTCTTTTTTTATTCAATCTGAGAGGAGAGTTTTCCTTCACTGTGATGAAAATGAGGGTTGCTGCTTGTCCTAATAGGTAAATCTATTAAGTTATCAGATATTTAGAAGGAAAAGAGAATGGAAAAGAGGTTGGCAAGAATAATCTTTACTCTCTAGAGCCTTTACCTGTAACGATCAGTCATGACCAACAAATGCATAAGCATATTGCAAACACTGCATTCTGCGATTTAATCATGGGCATACGAGATCTTCCAAATCCTTCCCAGACTTCTCAAAAAGTGGAGGACAGCATACATGAGGGAACAAACATACTTGGTGAAATGAGTTTCTTAAATTCATAGTAGCAACACTGCCACCGAAAAGCAATTAGAATTCTACATCATGAGTACAAGAGAATTTTTTAATGTTATCTTTAACAAACTTACTGACTGGCAGTGAGGTTCAAAGAAGGTGTACACTTTTGCAGAAAGGCAAAAAAAGTGTGTCAGCACCTGGAATCTTGTCAGGTCTCAAAATCGCCAGTGTGGAAATGGGCTGCAAAGTGTAGTCTATTAAGAAATATTTGTTTAGTCCTTACTCTGGGCAAGGAACAAAACGAAAGGGGGACAGATGGTGATTTATGTGTGATAAGTCACTAAATAATAAAATTGTACTCTAGTTGGGAAAGAATAACTAGCCATATACTCCAGGATATCATCTACTTACTTAATTGTTGGAATAGTTTGACAAAGAAGCCTATGACATTAGTCATGCTTAGACACTAAGTATTCTTGGGGTTCTAAGGATGCTGGGGACCCCACTTCTAGCTGGGGTGCTCAGACAACTGCACCAAAGTTGGCCCAATGCAGAGGCTGAAATGATTATTCAGAGACAATCAAAGTCTATCCCAAACAGGCGGGCGTATTACACAACTCAGAGTGAAGAGCTTGTGAAGGGTCATGTCGGCTGTTAGAGAGAAAGCCTTGCCCAGAGACGTAGGCAGGTCTCTAAGAGAAGATGCCATGTTGAATGGGGTTTGGCGGGCTGGGTGGGGTGAAGGCACCAGCCCTAACTCATAACTAGGTGACATCCTCTTCTTCTGTGGTATCACTATGCGAGGACACACAAATGTCATGCTTATGCCTCAGCTTTAGGGACACCTGATAGCCTGTGGCATGCCT
>PVKM010021556.1:0-22492 GCA_004027735.1 Carollia perspicillata | reverse complement strand
AGGGGCGGGTGGAGGTAGTATGGGCTGAATGTCTTGGGAGTACAAGATACTGGGTGAGCAGAAGGAGAGTCTTTTAGGCAGCCGGAGTGGTGTGAGCAAAGTGCAGGGACTGGCATGGGGGCAGAGGGCACACAAGTAGAGGGGTTGAGGGACCCACTTTGCAATTTAGTGAAGTCACTTCTGCTCGCTAGACTATTCATTGGAACAGTGAAGGCTGAACAGAAAAGCAGTGTTCACACTTGTTTTTGTGGTAAAATCCTTTGTTCAGATGAAACCACCATGAAGGCCCAGTGTGTAAGTGAGGAGGTAGAGAATTCTTGTGGAAAATTAACAGGAAGCATACATGCCATTGTTTGGAAATATTTTTTGAAAAATCCTTGATAGAGATAAAGGGGCAGATTGTCACTTTTGGGTGTGAATTCACACCAAGACTTTAAGAAGAGGACAAAGCTGCTTTGTCTGAGAGAAGGAATAGCTCTCAGACAGTCCAGGAGGGCAGGAGAGAGGAACCCAGTGAAATGAGGAAATACCCACGTGGCTCCTGCTATGGCCTCCCACTTCCACGGTTACCCACCCTCCAGTCCATTCTTCCTTTATCACAACCCAGAGTGGGTAATCCTTCGAAAAGGCAAAAACCTTCAATGTCTCCCCTCACTCTCAGAAGGAACTCAAACTCGTGACAGTGGCCGCCCAGGCCCTGCTGCCTCTGCCCGCGGTGGGCTGCTGCGCAGACCTCACCTCCGACAGGCTTCTCTCACATACCCCAGCCACCCTGCCCTCCCTGCTGCTTCTGACTTCATCCCACACACTTCCTGCTTACACCTTTGGCGCTTGTCCATTCTCCCTGGTCTACTCTTCACCCAAATATCTGTATTTCTCTCGTAATTTCAATCAGATCTCTTCACAAATGTTACCTGAGCAGAGGGCCCTCAGCAGAGGAACAGCCTCTCCATCCCTCCTCATGCTCTCCTTCTGCTTTGCTTATTTCTTCATAGCACATATCGTGCAGTCACGTAGTTGTCCATTTGTCGGATTGCCCACACTGGAGGGCAAGTTCCCAGCAGGTAGGATGTGACCCTCTTCCTTCATGCTCTCCAGCATCTAGATGGGTGCCTCCAACCTAGACACTCCATAAATGTGTGTTGAGTGAGTTGCTTTGCCAGGGAGGCAGAGACCACAAGACGGGTTGAGATAGCAGGAAGCTTTGGGAGAGTTTGGACTTTCACTGCATATAGGACTGGGGGTGGGGTGAGGTTTAAGGCAACTTCATCTGGATGTTAAGCGCAGGTGGACTCCCAGCTGGCATATGGGTTAAATGTGAAACAGATCAAGCTGGAGCTGACGAGGTGGAAGCAGAGAGGGGCCTGGTGTCCCACTGCCTTTACCTTCTTCCTTCTGGCTCTTCGGGCACTGCATCTGAGCAAACCCTAGGTGTACAGTGGTAGCTACACAGTGGCCTTCCTTGTCTCTGGGTCCCACAGAGGATGAATCCTGAGACTCCTTCCATCACAGGAAAGGCAACTCTTGCACTCTGTAGAGGGGACCGGAGGCTTGTCTTAGGGAACGCAGGGATCAGTCTGCAGGCCTGGGAGAGACTCTGGTTCTCTGCATAGGTGGGGTCAGTGAACCAGAGTGAACCTATGACTCTGTGGGAGCTTGTGTCCTGAGGGTCCTTGATGTGTCATGCATGGAAATACGAGGGCATTTTCCCACGGTGTTTACCCCGGACCTCTCCGAGCAGCCATCATTTATTTTCTGACTTTGGTCGCATACTATGTGATATGTTCCTAAGAAGAAAGAGTTGAGCTAGACAATGGTGAGGAGGACAGAGAGGAAAGAGAGAAAGATCTGGGAAGAGATGGAAAAACAAGGAAGAGCAGAGGCAGAAGGAAAAGGTACGGAGAGAGGAAATTTAAAGAAAAAGCCTCAGAACAGGAGATGTGGGGGAAGATCAAGACATAAAGGGAAATGTCTTGACAAGAAAAATATTCTGAAACATCCTAAATTAAATTACAGTGGGCAGGAGAGTAAGAGAAAGAGGCAAGAATAGTTAACCAGTTAATAGCTGTGGGCCAATGAGCGAAAGACTGCCCACAGTCCTGGGTGTGTGTCAGAGCTCTGGATGGAGCTCCAGGCGTGCATGAGCCCACCACGGACACCACAACAGGAACACGCATGAGCTTTCAGGCTGTCGCCTTAAGGACTGTGCTGCTACCCTAGAACTGCCCCCCTTTACCTTTCTCCATCCCCTCTTGTCTGTAGCTAGTGTAAATTCTTGCAAAAACAACTTACACCTTCCTTCCCCAGAACATAATGTATAAAAGATCCCTTTAACTCCGGGGCAGTGGACATGCGGTCTTTTTCATCCAGCCCTGCTGCTGGTAGTTCATGCCCCAGCACCTGGTCCTTTTCTGATTAGCATATAGCTCAATGAACTTTCTTTGAAAAAGGCTTTCAGCCACAGAAGTTAAGTTTTTGGTTTAACATGAGAGAATCGGGAAAGAAAGGCAAACAGACAGGACAGGGACATAGGGAACAGAATGGCTGGAATGAAGTAGAAGTCATGTCACTGGGACACACCTACCTTGGACTTGGAGAAGGTTGGGGAGGAGAGCTCAGATGTGGCATCCCTGGCGGTCCTCCTGGCACCTGGAGTCTCCCTGCCAGGATCCCCACTCTATTTCCAGCTCCTCAGGTGAGGCTCCCTTTGTTTCCTTGGAGGAGTGCTCAGTCCCAGGCGGTAAGCTTGTAAGGGGTGAGGTGTTCTGAATGCCTTGATAATGATCATTGATAACTAAGGCGTCATCCTTCTCTCTGACTCAGGGTTTGAGGCCCAACCCTAGAGGGGTCACGGAGTAGAACTCAGGAGTCAGTCCTAGGGATTTGGGGTGGAGAGGAATAGATCTTGGCAGAGAAGGGCCTGAAAAGACAAGAAATCTCTGATATCAACCCTGGGGAAGTTTAAGACCTACTGAAAGGAACAATTGTTCTGTGTAGTCTATAGCCCCAGGGCTATAGCCATAGGGGTCCCGAGGGCCTTAAGCCCAGACTGTGTCTGCAGGAGGACGTGTTTACTCGTAGTCCCTTGGCTTCCTTCCTGCCTGCACACTGGACTGACTGTGTGTTCCCGGAAGGGGATCTGCAGGTGCTCAGTGCCCACCTGCAGCTCCAAGTCACCCTTCTCAG
Organism: Carollia perspicillata; assembly: GCA_004027735.1. Lineage (NCBI taxonomy): Eukaryota > Metazoa > Chordata > Mammalia > Chiroptera > Phyllostomidae > Carollia > Carollia perspicillata. The sequence continues at coordinate 19,306 of PVKM010021556.1, read as the reverse complement.
AAAGAAAATGATTGCGAAGGGTCTGGAAGTTTGAGGATGGATATGGGGCGGGGGGAAAGCAAGTGCAGCAAAATTTAACCATGGTAAAATCTACATGGTGTATATATGGTACTTATTGTATAATTCTTCCAATTTTTCTATATGTTTGATTTTTTTCGTATAAAATATCAGGATAGAGAGAAAAAAATTGTCTGGCAAATAGCAGGCCCTCCTAAGTATAAGACGTGGACAGTGTAATTCCTTTCTAGGAGAATTGGTATTTCAAATGGCAGGAGAGGGCAATGTTATCCCTAAAGGTGATAGATGGCAGGTGAGAGCACCTGCAAACATTCAATAGAGGAGAGAGACCCTCAGGCTACACCCAGAGGTGATTAATAAATTTGCCCATTGAAAGCTGTTGGCTCTTTGCTTGGAGACCTTTTCTCAGGTTTATTCTGCTCCTCCTGAGTGGACCCCACCCTGCCACCTGTAACCTCTGGGAGGAGGGGCAGGATACGATGTCCTAGACCCCGCCTGACAACTGGCCCTAAGAGATTGATCATGTTTGCCCAGGAGGCGAGGTTCACATGATAAGGAGCAGGGGGAAGGCTTAGGCCTGGTATAAAAGACCTGGCAGATTCTGGGGGGTTACTTTGGACCTGAAACTACCAGGTGAGGGGTGGCAGAGGTCTGAGCTAAGGGTGACGGGATGCCTGGATTTGAGTTAGGGGAATTCAAGCTGAGTGGGAGAAGAGCTTGCCTGGATTGAACGTAGAGGGGAGACCTGGGTGTCAGTTAACTGGGGCATCTGGATCTGAGCTAGACATCGGTACATCAATATCTGGGTCTCAGCTGCAGGACCGGAGACACTTGGGATGCTCAGGGGCATGGATATGGCCAAATATGTGTTAATGGAGGAGGAGTTATGACAAATAGACCAGGTACCCGGGATCTAGTATCTTAAGCTGGTCCCAAATCCTACAACTTTTCAGTCTATCCCACCTCCACCAGACCTGCTTAGAAACTAGGGTTGGCATAGTCTCCTCTATCACTGCCTTCAATCCCCAGGTGACATGGAGACACGCCTCTAAAATGCTCTTTTCCTTCTTAGACCAGGGTGAAGGTAGGAATTTAAACAATGCCGCAGATGCCCCATAGGCCAGGCCAATCTACCACAGGTGGACTTCAATTAGGTTTTCTCATACTCCTGGTTTGGTAAACCCAACCATTTCTATGATTTGGAGATTTCCTCTACTTTTTCATTTTATTTTATTTTTATTTTTAAAATTTTAAATTTATTTTTAGGGAGAGGGGATGGGAGGGAGAAAGAGAGGGAGAGAAACATTGATCAGTTGCCCCTCATATGAGCCCCAAACCCAAAACTCAGAAATGTGCCCTGAGTGGGAATCAAACCACAGGACTTTCACTTTGTGGGACTCTGCCCCACCGACTGAGCCACACCAGTCAGGGCTCTGCTTTTTCTTTAGAAAAGTCCTTTCCTACATCGTGCCAGGAAGGAACAGGGCTTGACACAGTTTAATCCAGAGAGAGTGTTAGGGCTTGGGACAGGAGTGGGAGGTTGGCTACTTGTAGACCAGGGAGAGGTTGAGAGGTTAAGGACACAGCAGGAGTACCTGCGAGGAACAGGACTGGAGGCCATGGACAACCCTTTCAAAGCCCAAGACTAGGTGGGCTAGGTCTAACTTGAAGGACCAAGAAGCCTGAGTCTCAACCGGAGGTCAGAGATGCTTGGATAGATAAAGTCCCAAGGGAAAGAGTAAATCTTCACTTTCTCCTTCCTTCCCATTCCAGCTCCAGAATGTTGAGCATCACTCTTCTTGCTCTTCTTTGTACGTCCGCCTATGCCAATTCCAGTAAGTAAAAAGCCAGGAGCCCAGTACCAAGGTCACTGCTGGTGGCCACGGCTTTCAGAGGCAGGCTTGGGGGGTGGGTGGGAATTGAGTTGTTGGGGGTACAGGGACGGTTGGGAGAAACTGAGCTCTCAGGGAATTTCTGTCTCCAACAGTTCAGGTTAGGTCCTCCTCCTACAATGGAGAGTATGGAGGCGGTGGTGGAAGGCGATTCTCTCATTCTGGCAACCAGATGGAAGGCCCCATCACTGCCATCCGTGTCCGAGTCAACAGATACTACATCGTAGGGTAAGATTCTTTGAATTTCTGTGATTGGGGAACCTTCTAGGATCTTATTAATTGGGAAGTTCTCAGTCACTTTGGGTCATATCCGTCTCAATCAACAAGACCCAGGGATGACACAGCAAGTGGAAGTTGTTAGAGGCTGGGATCAAGACCTGCACTGCTGAAACCTCTGTAACCCAAACATGAGTGACCTTGGGTAAATCATATACCATATGCTCTCAGGGGCCTGGAAGTTGTCTAGTTTGGCCCTCACCCAAGGTTTATTTATTTTTATTTATTGGATTGAGATGGGGGGAGAGAGAGAGAGATCAATTTATTATTCTAGTTATTTATGTATTCATTGGTTGCTTTCTTGTTTGTGCCCTGACAGGGGATTAAACCCACAACTTTGGTGTATCGGGTCAATGCCCTAACCAACTGAGCTACCTGGCCAGGGCCCCATTCAAGGTTTAAATCCCCTCTGGTATCCCCTGTCTTTGCCTGATGCCTCTCTCAAAACCCGCATCCTTCTGATCCTGGATCTGCATGCTGGACCAGTCTTTTCCCTCATGAGAGACTTTCAGATATTTGAAAAATTGCTTTGTTTCTTTCAGGTAGGGGGTGGGGGGGCCAGGTGGGAGTCTAGACCTCAAGCTCCAGCTCTGACATTTACTGTCTAGGTGACTCTGGACAAGTTGTGTTCCCTCTGTGATCCTATTTGTGGTCAACATGAGGAGTTGAAGTTCCCTGTATGATCTCCAAGGGTTCACCGGGCTCTCACATACTGTGGACTGGCAGGAGATTTATCATCCCTGTCACTAGTTTGAAGGTCTCAGTGTGTAGGCCAAGAGGTCCTGAGTTCTGATCACCCTACTCAGTGTCTCCCTTTCTTCTGTCCTCACCCTGTCCCCAGTCTCCAGGTGCGCTATGGCAAGGTGTGGAGTGACTATGTGGGTGGCACCCTGGGAGACATGGAAGAGATCTTTCTGCACCCTGGGGAATCAGTGATCCAGGTGTCTGGCAAGTACAAGTACTATCTGAGGAAGCTGGTCTTCGTGACTGACAAGGGCCGCTACCTGTCTTTTGGGAAGGACACAGGCACAAGTTTCAATGCTCTCCCTTTGTACCCCAACACCGTGCTTCGATTCATCAGTGGCCGATCTAGCTTCCTTATAAATGCCATTGGCCTGCACTGGGATGCCTACCCCAGTGAATGCAGCAGCTGCTGAGCCCCAGCCTCCTCCTAGGCACGGAGGCAATGCAATGGTTGAGGGGAGAACCCCCTTACCACTAACCCCATCCACAAGGCTCAATTAAAAAAATAAATGGATGTGGCTAAAGTTAGTGTGTATGTGGGTGTCTCTGGGTATGGATGTGTGAATCTCACTCTTGGCTATCTACAGGATTTCAATCTGGGGCATATGAGTATGGGAGGATGAGGGAAAGGTGTTAGTCTTGGGCTTTTCTTCATTATTTATGAAAAGGAGATAAGATTCTGACTTGCACCAACTCATTTTTCAAGGATAGCTCCTGACAGTGTTTACCCAAATTGGAGTTCTGAGGCTGAAGGAAAGGCCTCGTTGTGACTTACTGCCAAAAGCCAACATTTTCCAGTCTCCAACCCTTCTCTCCCCTTGTCCTCCCCTCCCCTTGAGAAAGCACCTCTTCACCAAGGCTATCACCTCACTCTCTTGACTTTAAACCGCTCATTGTATATGGGTGGCCTGGACCATTATCCTTTGTTCTTTCCCAGGACCCACCTGATTCCCAAAGTTTACCCTAGTGTGTCAAGGACTCTGCCTATTATCCCAGCCTAGTTCCTCCCCACCTTTACCCATAAACCTTGGTATCCTTGCTTAGCTCTCTCAGAACCGGGGTTCCTTCCTTAGGAAGCCACCACTTCCTCACAGCTTCTATGCTGCCAACACCATCCTCAAAAAAAGGGCATGCCAGCCCTGGCCGGGTAGTTCAGTTGGTTAGAGTGTTGTCCTGATATGCCAAGGTTGTAGGTTCAATCTCAGGTCAGGGTGCATGCCCAGGTTGTATGCCAGGTGCCCAGTAGGGGGTGTGCTAGAGACAGCCACACGTTGATGTTTCCCTCTCCTTCTCCCTCCCTTCCCCTCCCTAAAAAATAAATAAATAAAATCTTTTAAAAAAATGAAGAAATGTCTTTACAAAGGCAGTAATATAAGGAAGAAAGAAAAAGTAAGGATTTGAGCGATTTGAGGGGGAGAGGAGACTCAGAAGAACTTGATAACTGAAAGAATGAGGGTGAGTGAAGGAAGAGAGTCTAGGAGAACTACCATACCTGTAGCTTGGGCAACTGGGAAGAGAGGGATATTTTCCAAGATGGGGGAACACAAAAGAAAAAATTAATTAGCTTTTGGACCTGTTGCATTTTGATGAATCTGCCATACACCCTGGTTGAGATCCAACATTAGGCAGAGGGATATTTGGGAATAAAGCTTTTTGATTCAGGAGTCACCAGCACATAGGTAATGAAGTTCAAGTGATGAGTGTAGAAGAAGTCTCCCGGGGAAACTATGGCCATATAAAATGAGAAAGCCGAAGTCAGAGGATTGGAAAATATCAACTTTTAATTGATGGTCTAAAGAAGAATAATCAGTTAAAGAAATGAAAAATGGGTGGTCTTGGAGGTAAAGGAAATGAGGAATGATGCACCAGAAGGCAAGAGATAAATTTCAAGGGGTGGTTAACGCCACTAAGTCAACAGAAGGACAAACTTCAGTTTCCTTGGCTTTGACAATCAGGTCATTGATTATCTTGACAAAATTTCAGTAGATTGAGGGTAGCTGGAGCCAGGCTGCAATTGGTTAAGGAATGAATAGGAAATACAGGCTGCAAGAGTTGAATAAGTTTGGCTCTAATAAGCCAAAAAGTAGGCAAGTCATAGTTATGAAGGCTGTAAGGAAGGAGGTTTTTTCCTAGACAGAGAGACATAGCATGTTTATATGATGAAGAAAGTCAGAGTAGAGGAAGAGGCTGAAGATTGAGGAAAGAGGAGATAACTGGTGGAACAAAGTTTCAGAAGTGACTGGAGAGGAGGTTATGAAGTTATTGGAGAAGGAAACTTTAAGAAAAAAGGAATAAAACAAGTGAGTGAAGATATAGGTTAGTTTGCATGGGGAGTGGGTATGGAGTAAAACTTGAGGGAGTTAATACCTAACCTTTACTTGTTTAAAGATTTTATTTATTTATTTTTAGAGAGAAGGGAAAGGAGGAAGAAAGAGAGGGAAAGAAACATCAATGCATGGAGGTGCAAGAGATACATCGATCAAGTTGCCTCTCTCATGTCCCCACATGGAGACCTGGCCTGCAACCCAGGCATGTGCCCTGACTGGGAATCAAACTGGCAACCTTTTGGTTCACGGGCTGGCACTCAATCCCCTGAGCCACACCAGCCAGGGCTACTTGTTTAATTAAATTAGTAAAGCTACTGGCTGTATCAGTCAGATTTTATGAGAAAGGACCAGTAGGAGATATATGTACATATATACGTAAAAACGTTTATTGCAAAGAACTGGCTTCTGCAACTGTAGAGGCTGGCTAGGCAAGTCTGAACTCTGTAGGGCAGGCCGGCAGTCTGGAGTTTCTGAAAGCTCCCCTGCCAGAAACTTCGGTTTTGCTCTTTTCCTCCCTTGCAAATTAATTTGTTAGGTTATCAAAATTTATACTGTTAGTAACTTCAGTTTCTTTAAATTTTTTCAAGCTTTATTGAAGTATAATTGACAAATAAAATTATAATATGTTTAAGTATACAACATAATTTGATATAGGTATACATTGTGAAAGGATTCACAGTCAAATTAATGAACACATCCATCATCTCACATAATTGCCCTTTGAAAAGTTTGGTGAGCTTAGGATCTACTCTCAGCAAATTTCAATTTACAATTTACAGTATTATCAACTATAGTAACCATGCTGTATCTTAGATCCTCAGAATTGACCTTATAAATGAAAGTTTGTACCCTTTTACCAGCATCTCTCCATTTCTTGCACTTCCCAGTTCCCAGCAATCACTATTCTACTCTGTATCTATGAGTATGACTTTACAATTTTAGATTCCACATAAAGTGATACCATACAGAATCAATTTTGCTCTTAAGTCTTTCAACTGACTGGATGAGGTCTACCAGATTATCCAGGATAATGTTTACTTAAAATGATTGCGGATATTAACCATGTCTGCAAAATATCTTCACAGCAACACAGATTAGTTTTGACTGAATACTATACTATAGCCTAGCCAAATTTACACTGCTAGGAATTTATTGCTACATAAAAATAACTGGCCTCATGGTCCAGCGGTGGAGCATTTTATAGGAATAACTGAGATGTGAGTGTGGGGACAGAGGTCTCAGACGCACAGCCTGTGATGGCTGGTCACCGGAACGTCTGGAATGGCTGTGGCCCGAGGATGCCTGGAGTAAGGAGTGCCCCGCTCATACTGGAAGTGAAGGGCCCAAAGGCCACCAGCTGCAAAAGGAGCCCAAAGCTCTTCTAATAACAACTTGGAATTGAAAGGTAATCCCTCAGAAAGACGACCCTCCTCTGCTAGTGTGGCTGTATGGAGTGCCAGTCTGCAAACCTAAGGGTTGCCGGTTTGATTCACAGTCTGGGCACAGGCCTGGGTTGTGAGCCAGGTCCCCAGTTGGGGGCGTGTACAAGGCAACAGATGGATACCTCTCCCACACTGCTGTTTCCCTCCCTCCCTTTCTCCTTCCCTTCCCCTCTCTCTGAAAGTAAATAAAATCTTTATATAAAAAAAGAAGAGGACATCATCAAATTAACCAGGTGACATGACTACTTCCTCACTTGGATCATCATGGACTCTACAGTGGTGGGTACTGATCCTCTCGCTCCCTCCGCTGAGGGGAGCTGGGAGAAAGCCATGCCAAGGGAACATAAAATGCTACAGGCCTCTTGAGCGGTCCCCAGAATAGAGCCTCAACCTGCACAGCTCGTACAGCCATCCAGGAGATAGCTGAGGTCCAATCGCTAAACAACAATTACCAACAGAACCCAACTCTGCAAGCCATGGAAGACTCCTCTAGACTACAGTTCATGGATTTCAAAACTATTTGGGGCCCAATAAATTCAAGTCCAGCCAATGAAAGTGTGCAATCCTAGATGTTGTGAATTTGGACTTGTGTGTGTTGGGGAAGGACAGCAAATAAAAATCAGTGATTAACATAGGGCATTTGAGAGAACACTGAAGGATCATTCAGATAGGAAGATTATATTAGCACTCATACATGCTCCTGCGGGGGGCGGTTATTTCAGGGGAAACAGTTGGGAGAGATGAAAAACAGAAGAGGTGACTAACATTTAGTGAAAATCTATGATGAGTTCAGGTACTCTTCAAAACTCCCTTGTTTAATTGTGATAACAATCCTGTTGGAAAGTAGTAATATGATTCCAATTTTTCAGACGAAGTCACCAAGACAGAAAGCAGCTGATGTGTTTGTAGGACAGATTCCTACAAACAAATTCCAAGCAAATAATACACTGTGAAATGAATCACCTTTTTTTATCTTCACTCAGGAGCATTTTTCCATTGCATTTAGAGGGGACGAGGGGGTGAGAGAGAGAACAGGAGAGGGAGGGAGAAGGACAGAAACATCAATGCGTGGTTGCCTCTCGAGTAGCCCCTACTGGGCACCTGGGCTGAAACCCAGGCACATGCCCTGACTGGGATCAAACTGACGACCCCTTGGTTCACAGGCCAGCACTCAATCCACTGAGCCACACTAGCCAGGGCTATTTGTTTTGTTTTTTAATAGGGTGGACATGTCTAAACCAGGGCCCTACCAGGAGCTCAAAGTTGCGATGATCTTCCCTGGTGAAGCTTCCAAAAAGGATAGGGAACTGCTTAACAGACGGTTGAACCTATAGGATATGGGACCTTGGGTGAAGTTGACTAAGTAACAGACCAAGTACCTCCTTATCGTTCACTCCCACATGTTGAATGCTGAGTTACAAATTAGGGAACATCTGAGCTGGTCTCCTCGGCTCAGACATGCGACATAAGGGGGCACATCTGGCTTCTGCACCTCACTTAGCGGCTTTGGGCTTAGCAAGAGGTTAGTGCAGCGTGCCTGTCCACAACGCAGCAAGCATGCTCCAGACTTACAGGACTTAAGTGGTTAAAGCACCACTGACGGGCACTGAGGTCAAGTCCCGCAATCCATAAAATGAACCAGGTCTCACAAGCGCGCGAAACTTCTGAGGCAAGAAACTGTAGAAAGTGAAGATCGCTACCGGTCGTTTAGAATAATCCCGTTCCCGCGCAACATTTTCCTTCCTTATATAATCACCTCTTCTGCCACAAGAATAGTATTCGACTCAGGGGAATTTCTGGATAAATCGATCACTGTCTGCTTGAGGCGAAAAGTCTGCACTTACGCAAATGCACGCCTCAAAACCCGCAGAGCTCAGCAGCTCCCCCAAAGGCCACTTTCGCCAACGCCTCGGGTTTGCCTAGGGGCACGGGCCGGGACGTCAACGGCTGGACCTCTAACGTGCACGCTCGCGTCCTCCGGCAGCGGAACCTTTTTCTCGCCGGACTCCGAGGATAGGGCCAAAGGGCGGGACGTTGCAGGCCGCTGCAGGGGCTTCCGGCGGCGAATAGCTATGATTGGTGGAGTCTAAGAGAGGGGGCAGGGCACCGGGAAATTCGAATAGGAGAGGCGGGTCCAAGGAAGCGGTGGAATGTCGGGGGTCCGGACGCTTCCGAGGCGACGCGAGATGGCGACAGTGACCTCAGGTACTTGAACTGGCCTTAGGCTGGTGGCTGAGGTCTGGAGCTTGGTGGGGTAATGTGTCGGAATGTAATCCGGGCTCCGAGGGTTGTCTCCGAGGGGCGCGGGGACAGGCGGCGAAAGATGGGAGTCGCAAGCTGATCAGCCCACCTCTCTCTTCCCACTGTCTGCTATTCTCCCCGCGGATCAGTACACTCGGATTGAGACCCGATTTCAGGCACTTAGAGCCTCGTTTGAGTCCAGCTCACTTTTCCTCTGTGCGCTTCAATTTCTTTGTAAAGTGGGGGCGATGACCCCATCTCACAAGATTACGTGAGTAAGCGAGAGAAAAGGGATAAACACGCCAACTGTAAGGACAAAAAGAATGCAGCTGGTTGCACGTTTAGAGGGAAGGATTCTGTATATGACATGTTGTTCCGGTGTGGGTTGGATCCCTAAGACATGTAGGAGGGCCAGAGAGGTTTAGACGGACTGCAGCTGCGAGTGAGTGACAGCATAAGACGTGCTGAGACCACAGGAAAGGGAAGTAAGGGACTGTTTTCTTTACTCTAGCCGGGGAGGGTCAATGCTATTTTAGGGTGGGAAAGGCTGTTAGGACAATACAGAATCTTGTATTCGTTTACATATGTCTCCGCTCTCTTCCGAATTCTGATCAGTGGTTACGATGGGAACCACGGTAATTTATTCGAGTCCCTTACAGTTTGTCATGCCCTGTGGAGAAGCAACTCTTTTTAGTTGAAAGTCAGACATATGGTGAGCCCTTGCTAGGTGCCAGGCACAGTTGTAAAAACTTTATGGTGATGAATCATTTAATCTCCACATAATGCTATGAGGTGGTTTACTACTTTTTAAAGATTTTCATTTATTTTTAGACAGAGGGGGAGGGAGAAAGTGGGAGAGAAACATCAATGGGTGGTTGCCTCTCGCGCCCCCTACTGGGGACCTGGCCTACAACCCAGGCATGTGCCCTGACTGGAAATTGAACTGGTGACCCTTTGGTTCATAGACCAGCGCTCAGTCCACTGAGCCACATCAACCAGGACTGTTATTATTATTATTTAATCCTCACCGAGAATATATTTATTAATTTTAGAGAGAGGAAGGGAGAGAGACAGAAACACTGATGTGAGAGAAACATCGATCAGGAAGTATGCGCCAGACTGGGGATCGAGCCTACAACCTAGGTGTACATGACAATGCTCCAACCAACTGAGCTACCTGGCCAGGGCCGAGGTGATTTACTGGTATTGTCCTGGTTTTACAGATGAGGAAACTGAAGGATAAATGGGTTAAATAGGTTGTTCAAAGTTAACACAATTGGTAAACATTGGGGTCTGAATTCACACTTAGGCAGTCCAACTCTCTAGAGCCTCTCCTCTTAGTCATTATGTCCAAGCACATAGAATTCCTGCTGTGAGGACACAACCTGCTCTCACTCTTCCAAGACCCACGGTGTCTGGTTGTAGTAGGTATCATAAAAACACTTGAATGAATATGAACCCTTCCCTAGAGGAGCTTATAGTCAGTTTTAGTAGATAATTATATAAACATAACACGAAAAGCAATGAGAGACATGTATGAGCTGCTATAGAGAGTACAGTATCTGAAGTAAGTCCTTGGGTGTTCTGGGAGGACTTAATTAAAGAAGTAATACTTGGGGTATGCTTCAAAGGTTAGACAGGAGTTTGCCAGACCTGGGCAGGGCAAAAAACTACCGAGTGATTTCTTATTTATGATGTAAAGAGAGGCCAAAGATGTTCTCTTTGGCTCAATTTCCTCATCATAAAAGAGGGAAGAGTTAAGTTGAATGAAACTTGGGAATTGTGGGACAGGGGAAAATTAGAAGAAATAAGTGTTAGCCTCACACAACCTTGAAGTTGCTTTTATGATGAAGTAGAGAGACTCTGTCCTGTAAGCAGTTGTTTACTTGTGCCTCTTCTTCCCTCCTCTCCTGGACCTTGAGCTTTGGGGCAAGAATGGCAGCGAGCCACTTTTTTTGATGAAAACAGGAAAGAAGTTAATGTTTTATGTTAGTTTACTCATCAAATCTTAATTTGTTCAGCAAATGCTCTCAGAGCGTACTCTGTGCTAGGTATTGGGGATGTAAAGGTAAGCACAGTAAGAATGGTTTTTACTGAGTTCATAGTTAGAAAAGACAGACAAATGATGCAGTTACAGTGGTGTGTTACCAGTACTTGGATGGAGAAGCTAAAGAGAGCCATGGGTGCACCTAGCAGAGCCTTAGTGGGGCAGTCATTTTAAATGGGAAGGTGTTTTTACAGAAAGTAATGTGTTTACCTCAGTCACTTGGTAGGGTACAGAGGTACTGCAGGGAGAAAGAATAGTATGTGCAAAGGCCCAAAGGTATGAACGAACTTTGTGTGTTGTGGGAACTGAAGGAAATCTATTGTGGTTGAGCACTTACAGTGTAAGGAAGGCAGTGGAGAGAGAATGACTGCAGGGCAGCGAGACCGAAGGCAGGTAGAACAGCTGGGAGACTGTTGAGATGATGACCACCTTGGCAAAGGTCATGCAGTGGGGATAGAGAGAAGTGGACTCATTTAAAAAGGTAGAATTGACAGATGTAATGAATAACTGATGTGGGAGGTGAGAGAGAAGGTGAAGTTAAGAAAGATTCCCATTCTGGGGTTGGTTCCTTTCATTTCTGTTTGAGAGCACAGAAGGAGGATGACGTTGTGGAGAGAAGGGGAAGAGTTCGGGTTAGGACAGGTGAGCTTCCATGTACCTTCAAACCATGTAAGAGAAGATGCCAGGGCAGCAGCCTAGAATGTGGATCTGAAGCTCAGGAGAAATCTCTGGTGTGGAGGTGTCACTTAGGATTTATCAGCTTTAGGATGGTAATCCTAGCCATCCTAAAGCCAAGAGAGCAGGTGACTATGCCTGTGAAATGAATCAGAGTAGTCTTCTCAGCTAAGGGCAATTTTGTTTCCCATGGGGACTTTTATCTGGGGTCATCTTTGGTTGTTATAATTGGGGAGAGGGGTGGCATGAAGTGCCATGGCATATGTTTTTGTGTGTTTAGCATGCATGCTAAATATCCTACAATGCACAGGACAGTCCCGCCACAAGAATTACGCAGCCCAAAATGTCAATAGAGCCAAAATAAGCAATCCTGATCTACAGAGAGGATAGAACGAGCATAGGAAAAACATCTGGGAATGGCAGAAACTCAGAAGACATAAACAGAGTGGGTGGACTGGAAACTAAGGGAAAAGTACACTTCCTAGAGGAAAACAGATCAGGTTGTTGAATACTGCTGGGAAGTCAGACAGGATGGAGACAAAGTGTGTCTACTGGATTTAGCAGTAAGGGGTCATTGGTAACCTTGCTGAATGGTGAGGGCTGAAGCTAGTTGCTGCCTTGGTAAGTAGGTAGCAAGAGAAAGAGTATAATAGTAGCAACGATAGCTAACACTCACAAGCACCTGCGGCCAGCACTGTGCCTAAAAAGTATGTATACTTTTTCTATGACTCCTGACAATCTTCTAAAGATACTGTTATTTTATTGATAGATAGATAGATACTGTTATTTTTATAAAGAGGAACTTTATAAAGTTTAAAACTTGCAGACATTAAGCCTTCCCAAGTTCACATAGCTGTTAGGTGGAACTTGTCTTAGACTCCAAAGCCCATAGGGATATAAAGATGAAGGGGCCGGGATGGCCTGGGGAGTCATGATGAACTTTCAGGTCAGACCTTTCTTTGAAGCTCTGTCACTAGCTAGCAATGGGCAACTTAGCGAACCTCGCTGTCTGAGGTTCCCTCATTTGAAAAATGGGGGGTAAATAGAAAACACTTACTGAGCTTTTTACCAAGAACCAATGCTGTTCTAAGTACTTTTACATGAATTACCTTATTTACTGCCTTAACAACCCAATGAATAGGTATATTTATTTATTCCCATTTTATAGGTGTGGAAATTAAGACACAAGAATAGAAAATTACTTCCTTAGGTTATTTAGCTAGTTGTAAGTGGTAGAGTTTGGATTTGAATCCAGGCTGCCTTATCTTGAGTAATGAACCTACTTCGGCTATGCTAGCAATTGTGTTGGAATTTTGTGTCATTTCTTTTAATCCTCATTAAGCTCTTCCAAGGTCCATCCCACCCCGTTTTATAGATAAGGAAACCAGGACAAATCAATGTTAAGTCATTTGATCAAGGTCACAAGCTAATAACTGAGAATTTAATTTCTACCTACTTGCTGCTGACTTTCAGGATTGCCATGAAGATCAAATTAAAACTGCATGCCCACGTACTTTGTAAACCATAAAGTGAGAAACGGTATAATTAGCTTCATTCGTTAGGTGAAGGAACGGAGGCCCAGTTATTGAAATAGGCCATCTGCTTATGGGTAAGCCTTATGTATAAGATTCTTTCCAGGGGTAGTCTGTCTGCCTCTTTTGTCTTGTTGTTTCTGGGTTGGTCAACACATACCAGCCTCTTGAGGCCTCACTTATCTGAGGCCTATGGCTCCCTCAACCAGCAAAAAGGAGTGAGTCAGAGTTGCCAAAAACTCTCCTTGTTGATATACAATAGTTTGAATGTTGCTTTTAGCTCTGAACTGCAGTATGGTTTCCTCCAACATAAAACAGAGAAATACCTTTCTCATAACATTTTTCTTAGCTTATTCAATCCTCACAAAAATAGTTGTTTTTTTTTTAGTTTTTTTCATGTATTTTCTAATGATATTCGATCCTTTTTTAATGACTTAGATTTAATTATCAAAAGCAAACTGAACAGAAAGCTTATATAAAGGAGGGTTGCATGTCAGTGCCTTTTGCAAACTAAGCCGGGACAGAGAGACTCTAGAGACCACCTCTCAACGGCATCCCTTCCAAACAAGATGTCCACAGTGCCATTCTTTTTTTTCTTTCTTTTTTTTAATGCAAACATTACAGCATTACAGCACTGGGTAACATAGAAAATAAACCTGCATAATCCCCCATTAAGAGAAGGCCATCATTAGCAGTTTGGCGCACGCGTGTGCGCATATATCACATGTAAATACATATTATAAACCCCAGGTAAGACATGGAGGCACAGAAATTGAGTGGCTTTGGGTGTGGGGAAATGTTAACTCTTAAACCTTAAACTACCCTGTCTGGTGCTCGTCCGCTACACTTTGGCAATTCAAAGTACGTCCCACCCTAGCCAGGGGGCTCTGTTGGTTGGTGCACCATCCTGTACACCGAAAGTTTGTGGGCTTGATCCCCAGTTGGGGTGCATGTGGGAGGCAACTGTTGAGTGTTTCTCTTTTACATTGATATTTCTCTCTCTCCCTTTCTCTCTAAAATCAATGAACACATCCTTGGGTGAGGATTTTTATTTTATTTTTATTTTTTTAAGTTTTAAAGTGTGTCCCAACACCACCAGCAGCATAACCTGGGAGTTTGCTAAAAATGTAGACTCTCAGGTGTTTCAGGTTATTTGAGTACACATTACAGTCTGGACCCCACTGGACCCACCTGAAGAGCAGAAAAGGAACTGAGGCCAAGCTTGGGGATACCCACAGCATGGCCAGGATGGAAAAGAGCTCCCAAAGTGAGCTGTGGCCACTGGTCCTCCCAATGGTATCCCCAGGGTCCTAGCCTCCAGGCCTTCTTCCCTTACCCTGGTTATGAGTGTCTCTAGTCTTCTAAGATGCTGGGATTTTGTTTTGCTTTTAGGCTTTGCTTATTTCTCCTTTGAAAAGCAGAAAAGACAATATCGGCTATAAGATGAAGTAATGGCCACATGGCCTGAGGTATACTTCATTAATAAAGTGGGACTAATAGAACCTACCTTTCAGAGACACCAGGAAGATTAAAGTGTGCTTGGCATGTAGTGAGTGCTTATTTACAGTCTCTGATGCATATAATTTCTCTCCTCCAAACTTCCCTCCTCACCCCTCACCATATGCTGCATATATATTTGATTCATTTTTTAAAGATTTTATTTATTTATCTTTAGAGGGGAAGGGAAAGAGAGAGGGAGAGAAATATCAATGTGTGGTTGCCTCTTGTGTGTACCCTGCTGGGAACTGGCCTGCAACCCAGGCATGTGCCTTGACTGGGAATCGAACCACGATCCTTTGGTTCGCAGGCCCATGCTCAATCCACTGAGCTACACCAGCCAGGGCTTATTTGATTCATTTTTATCTTCCATCCTGTCCTTCTCTGCTCGCCCTCACTAACAATACACACAGAGTAGTGCCTTACCAGTTCTCCAAGAGATCCCATGCTTTCTTTTCACACCTCTCTGCTTTTTTTGCACATGTTATTCCTTCTCCCTGGTATGCTTGGCAAGCTCCTATTCATCCTTCAGAGCTCAGCTATGTCAGATACCTCCTCCTCTAACACTCCTGCCCTTACGTCTCAGCAAAGCTGGTCCCTATTCCCTCTGTGCTATACATACTTCATGCTAAAACTCCTCTTCTGCAGGAGCTGGTCGCTGTCGGCTAAGCAAGGTGGGAGCTGGTCGGCGCCCACCTCTAGCTCGAGTAAGGGTGGCTGTGCGACTGAGGCCCTTTGTGGATGGAGCAGCTGAAGCAAATGATATCCCCTGTGTACGGGGCCTGGACAGCTATTCGCTGGAGATTGCCAACTGGAGAAACCACCAGGAGACTCTCAAATACCAGTAAGGGTTAGGCCATTTTTCCTTCCCATACCTCTCTTTCCTAGGCCTGCCTACAGTTTCTCAGACGTGCTTCCTCAGGATCTTTGTTCCTTCCTTAGCACGCCTTTGTTCTCCACACCTTCATTTTTTCATTCAGGAAGTGTTTAGGAAGTGTTTACAGTTGCCCGTTGTGATGAGTCCGCTGTGGGAAAAGACCAGAGGCTGAGTCAGTCATACATAGTAATGTTTTATGGGGGAAATAGACATAATGTAGGGAAGGAGCAATAAAGGGGAGCCCCAGCTAAGATCTGGGGGAGGTGTGGGAAGGGTTGGGGAAACACAAACCAGCCAACCAACCCAAGCTGCAGCTGGGTGGTGTCACAGATGATCACTCAGACTTGGGGGACAGAACTCATGAGGACAGCTACCTCAAAATTCCATTGGAGTTTTAAAGTTCATACTCCTTGCCCTGTCATCCTAAGCCAGGGGGTGGCAAACTACAGCCTGCAGGAGTTTGACCAGTAGTCTTTATAATAAAACTTAATTGCAACATAACCATGCTAATTTATTCACATATTGCCTAAGTCTGCTTCCAATGGCAAGATTAATTGTGAAAGGAGCCACGTGGCCCACAAAGCCTAAAGTATTTTCTCTCTGGCTTTTTACAGAAGTTTACCAACCCTGTTCTAGGCCCTTGATGGTTTCGCTTTGATTTCTTTCCAGCTTCATCTTCCCAATATATGCTATACTCCGCTTACACTAATCTCCACCAGAGTACAGTGAGTGAACTGTAGGTGTGTTGAGTCTCATCTATTCATAAGCGGCATCCTCTATTTATTCCATTATGGTGTACAAATACTATTATTCTATATATACTGTGGTGTGGAAAAGATTGGGAAGTCCTGACCTTTCATATCATGTCTTGTCTGTGTGCTATTTTTGATACTTAGGATGTCTCTGGCATCCTAAGATTTTGCCATTCTCTGGCAAAATCTTCCTTCCTCCAGCAGAATCAGTTACTTCTTCTGGTGTATTTTTGTTTCCTGAATCACAGCAAAGTATGGGTATGTATCCATCTTACCAGACTGCAGAACTCCCAAGAGCAGGGACATCAGATTCATCTCTGTATTCCTAACGCCAGTACAGGGACTGGGATGGAACAGGTGTTCAGTGGGTGCTTTTGAGGGTCTTCATGTAAGAAAAGGCATAGAGACTCTTAAATCTGAGGCCAGTATTTTCCTCTACGTCTGGGTGAGATTAGAACTATCCATCATTTCCCTCCTTTCTTCCTGCTTGCAGGTTTGATGCCTTCTATGGGGAGAGGAGTTCTCAGCAGGACATCTATGCTGGATCAGTGCAGCCAATCCTAAGGCACCTGTTAGAAGGGCAGAATGCCAGTGTGCTTGCCTATGGACCCACAGGGGCAGGTAAGGGAGCCAGATAAGTAACAGCTATGGGTTAGAAAGGGCTATGGAGTTGGAAAGAAAATCTCACAGCTCTCTGTATCCTTTCCCAGGGAAGACACATACAATGCTGGGCAGCCCAGAGCAACCTGGAGTGATTCCCCGGGCTCTCATGGACCTCCTACAGCTCACAAGGGAGGAGGGTGCTGAGGGCCGCCCATGGGCCCTCTCTGTCACTATGTCCTACTTAGAGATCTACCAGGAAAAGGTGAGGCCCTGCTCTGATTGGGGAGGAGAGAGGCAAAGGATCAAAGTAAGACCGAGTTCTAGAACATGAAGCTCTGCTGTAGCAAGGAGCTTAGACCTGGAAAGACAGAGGCTGGGGTAGCAGATGGTACAACTTTGAGAATCCAGCAGAGAAAAGAAGACTGATTCCCAGGAAGAAAGCAGCCTGTGACAGGAAAATTAGCCCTATCTCTCACTGCTCCAATAGGTATTAGACCTCCTGGACCCTGCATCTGGAGATCTTGTGATCCGAGAAGACTGTCGAGGAAACATACTGATTCCAGGCCTCACGCAGAAGCCCATCACTAGCTTTGCTGATTTTGAGCAGCATTTCCTGCCAGCCAGTCGAAATCGGACTGTAGGAGCCACCCGGCTCAACCAGCGCTCCTCCCGCAGCCATGCTGTGCTCCTGGTTAAGGTGAGGCCCACGGACAGGTGAGCACCTGGGAAGCCCCTTGGGCCTGAGCTAAGCCTAGGGCCCTTGTTCTTAACCCTAGGTGGATCAGCGGGAACGCCTGGCCCCATTTCGCCAACGGGAGGGGAAACTCTATCTGATTGATTTGGCTGGCTCAGAGGACAACCGGCGCACAGGCAACAAGGGCCTGAGGCTGAAGGAGAGTGGCGCCATCAACTCCTCCCTCTTTGTACTGGGCAAGGTGGTGGATGCACTAAACCAGGGCCTTCCTCGAGTGCCTTACCGGGACAGCAAGCTCACTCGCCTGTTGCAGGTCAGGCCCCCCATATGAGGGCAAAAGGGGCTGGAGAAGGAGGTAGTTATGCCTTCTGGGGTATTGAGAAACAGCATCAAAGAATGGAAATAGGGGGTCTTCTGACGAGCCCATCCTGCCCAATGTCCATCCCTCAGGACTCTCTGGGTGGCTCAGCCCACAGCATCCTCATTGCCAACATTGCCCCTGAGAGATGCTTCTACCTAGACACAGTCTCTGCACTCAACTTTGCTGCCAGGTCCAAGGAGGTGATCAACAGACCTTTTACTAATGAGAGCCTACAGCTTCACGGTAAGGACTAGGGTTGGCAGGAGTGAAAAGGCGGTCTGGACAATTGGGGGTTTGCTGAATCCACGAAGCAGTAGCACAGAGGTTGACATACTCCCCACCCTTCTTTCCTAGTCTTGGCACCTGTTAAAATGTCTCAGAAAGAACTAGTAGGCCCTTCAGAGGCAAAAAGAGCCCAAGGCCCCGAGGAAGAGGAGATTGGGAATCCTGAGGCCCCTGCACCTCCAACCTCTGTGTCCCAGAATTTCAGGTGAGCAGATGGGGACAGCGCTTGGGCATATTCCCTTTCCCATTATGTCTGTGTTGTGTGCAGAGCAGCAGTGAGTTTAGCCTCTCAGATTTGTGAGCTGTGAACCTGTTCCTCTTCTGGGTGCTGCTGCCTGAGGCTCTACAGAGGCTTCTTACTTCAGCACCTAGTTCCCTGCCTTTCCATTTTCCAACCCCTTTAGACAAAAACCTCACATGTTGGGGTAGCTGTTTCCAGGATAAGTACTTTTGCTTCTGGCTTAAGGAGTACTCTGGGTCAGGTCTTTCAGGTCCAGAGGATAAAAAGCAAAACAAAGGAGACAGGAAAGAAATGAAGAGATATGTCTTGCTGAGACCTCTCAATCTGTGTGTTAGAGTCCAATATCATCATAACTCTGAGAACCTGGTTGTTCTAACATTGCCTTCCTTCCACCCTCAATCCAGACAAAGCCTCTCTAAACCGAGTCCCTTCTGGATGTGTGGCCTCTCTCCCTAATTCCTATAGCCTCATGGCCCAATATGCACTAATCCTCAGGTCACCTCCGTTTTAGTGGTCTTGCTCTCGCCTCCTGCCCTCCTTAACTCCAAGGAGTCAGGTGCAGTTTTACTTTTGCCTTACTTCCACCAAGCCCAAATAAAGTCTGTGTATACTGAATATTGAACAAAGATGAAGTGAGGAGGCCAAGGTTTAGTGCCCAGGGGGCTATTGTAGCTGGGGAAGAATGACATACATAAAAACGTGCTTGTTCACTCAGAAACCTATCTTTCCATCTTGTCCTCTAAGCTATTTGTTAGCAGTTCCCTCTAATATGTGCACAAACTTAGAAACATACGTAGGTGCA
>PVKM010021555.1:0-22490 GCA_004027735.1 Carollia perspicillata | reverse complement strand
AGCCTGGCAGCCACTTCGTTTTTTTTTTTTCCTGCTGCTTTCTCTCTCCGCAGCCTGCGGACTCCGCCCCGCTTACCGGTTGGGTTGAATGTCCGAGGACTTCCGCATTTCAATTTTCTGTGTTCTGGCTGTGTTATTGTTTATAAATATTTGTTGTCCTTAATCTTGGTTGTGAGAGGAGGCACAGTGCTTCCACCTACGCCTCCATCTTGGCCGGAAGTTCCTGTTAGCTGTCTTAATAGGAGAAAATGAAGTAAATAACTAGCAATTTGGGGGTTGAGGAAAGGTTTGGAGAAAGGAGGCAACTTTTTAGAGCAATTAAATAATTCTTGTAAATATGCTTTACAGAAAATACATAAAATCAGATATTTAAGTTGAGAAATATAAATTGTGTTTTCATTTTTTTTTAAACTTTATTTTATGGTTGTTCAAACACAGTTGTTTTCATTCTCCCTCCACCCTGCGCCAACCCCAGCCAACCCCACCTCATATGTTTTCATTCTTTTAAAAGCACCTTGATATAACTTGTTTGGCAGTGACATCCCTTCTGCCTGTCTGATGTCCTTCCCCCAATTTATCTGTTGAATCAGTTCTTGGTATCATTTGGAGGCACATTTCTCATTCTTCTTTTGTCTTTTGATATTTCTGCTGTAATTGTTATGGTTTCTTTTTGGTCTATACCATCATTTAGAAATAAAGTAAAAACAAAAAATAAAGTTAAAACAAATTTTGTGTTGTTTTCTTTTTTAAACAAAAAATGCTAAGTGTTTACTTAAAAGTCAAGCAATGTTGTAGGTTGTGACTGTGTAGTGTGAGTAATTCATTGTTATTTCTCATTAATCACTCAGCATCTGCGGCTAGGATATATAGAAAGTGATGTACTTAGAGTCTAGAATCCTCTATATGGCTGAAGATCTGAAAAACATGTCAAAATAAAATTTAAGTAATTTTAAGGATGATTATAAAGTTTTAGAGTCCATTTTTATGTTTTTTTTTATGGCTAGACTATGAAGACTATGACATTTGTTTCTCAGGCTGTTCTATTACTGAATAAATAAATGTGCACTATGGAGGAATTTGGGTACCATCTTTCTTTATCAATATCTAATTCAACTGACAGAAAAAATATTATTAAAAATGAATTAAAGCCTAACAGTGTTCTAAGAAATAAGACAGATCTTTAGAAGGCAAGAAATGTTGAGGAATTTCTTCAAGTGAGAAAGCATTTGGGATCAGAGGGATGGAGAAACTAGATCAGATAAAGCTATACATCAAGATGACTGAGGATGGCAATTTCTCCTACAAGTTCCTTGGAGAAGTTTCAAGGTGGGAATTGAATTAATTAAAAATACTTCACACATCTGGTCTTTGAGGTTTTCTCTTCCCCAAATCTTTTTTTTAAAGATTATATTTATTTATTTTTGGACAGAGGGAAAGGGAGGGAGGAAGAGAAGGAGAGAAACATCAACGTGTGTTGCCTCTCATGCGCACCTACTGGGGACCTGGCCCACAACCCAGGCATGTGCTCTGACTGGGAAAAGAACCAGCAACCCTTTGTTTTGCAGGCTGGCACTCAATACACCGAGCCACACCAGCCAGGGCTCTCTTTTCAAAACATTTAACTAAAGTATGAAAACTGCTATCTAAAGCAGACCCCATGCATAACAAAGCCTCTTTGAGGTAGAATGGAGCTTACAGTAAGCCCAGTTCTCTGCAGGAGACAGAGAAGAGAGGATATTAAAAATAAGCAAGCAAGCAAACAAACAAACAAACAAACAAACACAAGCAGCTTCTTCCAAGACAGAAATAGACTAAACTTGTGTTCTAGGTGGCCATTGTGGATTTCTTGGTAGTAACCTGCCCACTACCCTCCAGAGGAGCTTGCCTGCCAGGATTTACAGAAGGGTCCAGTGGCCATGGAGGAGAACTATGAAAGAGGCAAACCCTACAGCTACCAGAGAAGCACATGCTAACTACCTGTGCTAGATGCCACAATGTAGGAGACCATTCCACATGGCATGGGCCCAGCTCCCACTTGGAGATGCACAGGACCCATACCCACGGATAGGTTCTCCTGTGGGGAATCAGGCCTGCAATGTGCCTAGGCCACTTCCAATCTTGCTTTTGCTAAAACTCCCTCACCCAGAACTGCGATAGCATGTGCTTACTGTAACTTCTAAAATCCATGCTAAAACTCCCCAGTATGGAGTGTAACTGGTTCAACTACTTTTCCCTTTTCATTTGCAAATATCCCTCTTCTGTGATGTGATTAGCTGCATTGGCTCCTTTGTTTTCTGTGAAAGATAACCACCCAAAGCCAACCTGTGCATAGTAAATGAGGACCATCATGTAATGTGCTGAGAAACCCAGTAAAGGCTGGTCACAGCAAGGATCATGGCTTTTGCTTCCCTTGAGAGAAAAAAACATGCTGTCCCTTTTCCTCCACAGGACTCAGTAGTCTGTGTGAATGTCTCTCCCCATCCACAATGTGGTGGACCCCATGAGCTGGGGTCTGCATCACCACAACCTTCATAAAAAACATGAAGAACAAAAAAAAATCAGATACTTGAAGAAGTTCAAAAGCATGAAAAAAACTACAACAAAACAGTCAAGACCATCAAATAAAAAAGCTAATCCTTGAGGAAGCAGAGATACTTCATAAGACGGAAAAAAATGCAAAATTTTCTAATTAGTGTTTAGTGAGCAATGAGAATATAATTCCTTAATAAAACATTAATACATTTCTTTAAGAAATTTAAGAAGAGAACAAAAAGGAGTTCTTATTAAATAGGACTGTTGGAATTAAATATTTCTGGATAAGCTAAATAATAGAATGATTTTGACTGATGAGCCAACTGTGATCTGGACAAGAATGTTGAAGAAATTTCAGGTCATAAAATAAAAGTAGAGAAATTAAGAGATATGTTTAGAGACATAGGAAATAGATTCAGGACTTTCAGAGAGGCGAGTGGAGTTCATAAAAAGGAAGAGTAGATTAACAAAATAATAGCAAAAAATGTCCTTGAGCTCAAAGCAACTTAATTTTCCAGATGGAAAAGAAAAAGAAGAGTTCACCAATAAAAAGCTGTTCTTGGAAACACAACATGCGACGTTGGAAAAGCAAGGGTGAAGAGATGACTCTCAGGCTTACAGAGGGAGGGAAGCACAAGCGCACAGAAGGTCACTCAGAAAGGAGCACAGACAACATGAGTACCAGATGTCTCTCGATGAATGGGCCATTCCTTGGCAAGAGGCACTGGTTCAGTGATGTACGGTGGCGTTTCCTGCTCCAGAAGTATAATCACATGGTTCCCTTTCTCAGTGGCAATACTTCTATAATATTAACATTGTAAAGGCTATTTATAGTATTTCAGTTTTAAGATAGTCCTTTAGGATAAAGTGTGAATGACTTACCTAGTGTTACAGAGTAGAATATAATTGTTAGACACTAATTTAACATACAATGGGTGATCCAAATGACATTGCCTAAAGCAACAGAGTTAAACGTGTTGTTTAAAAGATTATAATGGAAAGCACAAGAGAAATGAAAGATAAAAATGTATACTTTAGAAAACCATATGAATACATTATTTTTATGATTAAATAAAATGAA
Organism: Carollia perspicillata; assembly: GCA_004027735.1. Taxonomy (NCBI): domain Eukaryota; kingdom Metazoa; phylum Chordata; class Mammalia; order Chiroptera; family Phyllostomidae; genus Carollia; species Carollia perspicillata. The sequence goes on along the minus strand of PVKM010021555.1, from coordinate 18,877 downwards.
TTAAATTTTGAGTTTTTTATAGTGGAGAAGTTTACTTTAAAATACAAGGCATTTCTGATTGTAAAGAAAGTTCTGACTTTGGAAAGATAAAATACATTTGAAACCATTTTAGCTTTGCGATATTTTGTGGAAAAGAGTTGCTGATAAACCTCAGAATAATAAAAAAGAAAAAAGAATAGAAAAACAGAAAACAATAGAAAAAAGCATAGTTGAAAAAATTTTAAAAGATTTTATTTAATTATTTTTAGAGAGAGAGGAAAGGAAGGAGAAAGAGAAACATCAGTGTGAGAGAGAAACAATGGTCAGTTTCCTCTTGAACACACCTCAACCAGGGGCCAAACATGCAACCCAGCCATGTGCCCCGGCAGAGAATTGAACCAGTGACCCTTTGCTTTGTGGGAGGGTGCCCAAACAATTGAGCCACACTGGTCAGGGCAGAAGTTTTTCATGTATTGGACAGGAGGAATCTATTTCATCAGCAAATAATACCAATTTTTGGAAATTTTGGGAATTATATTGTAAGATATTTCAAAATAGTATCTACAAAAGTGTGCCAATTCAAAATGAAATTAATATGATGCAAAGAATGAAATATCACAAGACCTCAGAGTGAAATTCACATTTTCTTAGATTATTCAGTATGCTGAAATGAATGAAATAAGACAACTAAACCATTTGGTGAAAGAGCAACTGTCAATGTCTATGAACTACAAACAGAAAATGTCAAAATCTGTCTTAATTAATGAGACATTCTTAGGTGTTTTTCAATGTTGAGAAGGCAACTGTGGACAATTTATATCAAGTTATAAAAATCTATCTGTAGCAAATTCAAGTCAATGTAAATAAAATAGGTTTCCAGACAAAGGATGACTCTAGGTTCATGCTAAAATGGAAATTTCAATGGAGGTACAGCACAACATAAGGAGGGAGAACTAAAGCTTTGTGTGCATAATGTCATGTTCAGGGAGTATCTGAAGCAAAAGATTTAGTGACCAAAATTTGAATGTTGGTTGGCTATAAAATGCATGGTTTGCAAGAGCAGAAAGTCAGGTTCACTGAGTAGTTTCAAATGCCTCATGGGTAGATATTTTTGCAAAAACAAAACAAAAACACAAAATATTCACCCTAAATCCCAAGTCATCAGCTGCTTGATGGCATAAATCATATAGCAACACCTTTTATGACACTGTCATTGTACTTGTACTGCATCGCATGAAGGTACACTCATGGCTAATGGATGCTTGCAGGTTGACTGTGGAGATGCAGGGAGAACATGAGTTGAAGATCAAGCTAGTAGTGCCATCACTATATCAATGGTACTTGAAATCAGAATGAATGGAATCACTAAGGGAAATAAATGGCCAAGACTGGGTAGGACTAAGTACTGTTTTCCAGAAACCATTACGTCAGGCATTGGCTAAAGAATCAGAAGAGAGAGAAGGAAAAGAAGCCTAATCTGGAAGGAATAAAAGAAGGTATTGTGTCAAGGAAGTTACGAGGTTAAGATTTCAAGAAGTGGGAATGTGCTTGGGGGTTGCTGAAAGGGATGGCCAGTGTGAAATAGTGCAGTAGGAACCCAATTTCAGGTTTTTGGATTCTTTAATGAAGGGCCATTGGATTCCTTCTTAGCTCCTGTCAATTCTAAGGTTCTCTGAGCAAACACTACTCCTAATCCTTCCTGATAAAAATAGAGCAATAGTGGGATTAGATGTATGTTTTTTTTTGCCCACAGTGTAGATCACAGACAACTTAACCATTTCTGTAACATGAAAGAAAATACCTGCTAATTTTAGAGTGAGGAGGGGAAGTTAGCAGAACTTTCATAGTGGCTGCAGTAGGCGGAATAATGCCTTGCTCCCAAGATGGCCACATGCTAAGACTTGGAACCTGTGAGTATATTACTTTAAGTAGCAAAGGGACTTTGCAGGCATGATTAAGATTAAGGCCCTTGAGATGAGGAGACCATCTTGGATTATTTGGATGGGCCCAAGTGTTGTTAAGATCTGAGAACTTTTCCCACTGGCAGAAAACCAGAGAGCTGGCTGAATGAGAAGGACTTGGCCTGCTGATGCTCAGCTGCTATCAAATGGAGGAAGGGGCCTGCAAGCCCAGGAATGGGGTTCTTTCTAGAAAATGGAAAAAGCAAGGAAGCAAATTCTCCCCTAGAGCCTTTAGAAGGAATGAAGTCCTGCCAACATCGTGATTTGAGCCCAGGGAGGTTCACTTCGAACTTCTGATCTCCAGAACTATAACATAACAAATTTGTACTGTTCAGCAAATTACCAAGTTTGTGGTTATTCATTACAACAGTGACAAAAAACTAAGTGACTTTTTAAAAGATAAATATAGTGTGGTGACATTTGTATCTTAAAGTTTATATGTGAATACATAAGTGGAAGAATTGTATATATTCTTCTTTTTTAAAAGATTTTATTTATTTATCTTTAGAGGGGAAGGGAAGGAGAGAAGGAGAGAAATATCATTGTATGGTTGCCTCTCATGCATCCCCTGCTGGGAACTGGCCTGCAACCCAGGCATGTGCCCTGACTGGGAATCGAACCTCCATCCTCTAGCTTGCAGACCTGCACTCAATCCACTGAGCTACATCAGCCAGGGCAAGAATTGTATCTATTCTTAAGCTTAGAAGGGTCCTATTTAATCACATGCAACTGTCTATATACAGTAAACATTATAGCATTAGAGTTGGAAAAAAAAGAAATCATTGCTAAACAGGAGGAGTGCTTATTTTTCTCAAAGCAACAACAACAACAACAACAACAACAACAACAAACTAGCACTTTGCTCCCAAGAAGAGAAAAACAAAACCTGCCCTAATTTCAGGCCACCTGTGTGACACCACAATTATGTGATGCTGAGAGTATTCCTGTTCCTGAACTAAAAATAAGTTAATGACACTGTGTTCTATTAATGAGTACACGATCTTATCAGAAGAATCTGGGCTTTGATCTAGAGTTCATCTGCTTAAAATATTTATTATTAGTTTTCCTTGTGAACTCTGGACTGATGTTCTTAGTCTTTATTTTTTTCCCATTGAATGATCATTAAGGACCACTTATTGCTGCCCATGTGGTTGTTATTTTCTTGAAAAGAAACATTTTTTCCTCCAAAGTCTTAAACCTTGTTCCTGTCTTATTTAAAATGCTAACAATCCCCATCACTTGTGGGCAAAGAACTAGATCCAATTGTTTTCTTCATTGGGGTCAGATTGGTACTCTATTTTCCAGACAGCTCCACCTTACAAATGGGTTATGTCCCATAGTTCACGTGCAAGTCTGCCGTTTGGAATTTGGAACAGATTTCCCCAGACAAACGAGGTAATAAAAGATGGTTTCGTTCCTAGGCTGCTTTTAAACGTGTATTTCAATGGTCCCAATCTAAGTGCTAGGATCTGGGAATATAAGCTATTCTGTGCAGGAGGAGAGAGCAATAGGGGAGGGGTTTATCTTTCCTATTTCTCTGCAGGTACCTAGGAAACGTACTGAAATAGGTGGGTTTCATTTTCTTTCTCTGCCCAGCTTTCTACCACTGCTTTGCTCCCATGGGAAATCCAGACTCTCAAGCCTTTTTCAGCTCTGCATTGTGACATAGGACCCAGGTTTTCCAACACCTGATTTCCAGTGGCACCTTAACATGATAATCTTTGAATTAATGGCACTTTTGGGAGGAGTTCCTCAGTACTGTATCTTCTCTAATTTCCCCCTCATCTTCCAACTGCTATGGTGTGAATGTTTATGTTCCCCCCAAATTCATATGTTGAAAATCTAAGGCCCAAGGTGATAGTATTTGGAGTGGGGGCCATCGGGAGATAATTAGGTTATGAAGGTAGAGCCCTCCTGCTGGGATTAGGGCCCCTTTTCTGTAAGACCCCAGAGAGCTCCCTTGCTATTTCCACCATGTGAGGACATAAGAAGGTGGTGGTCTGCAAGTGGCAATAGGCCCTCACCGGAACCCAACCAGGCTGGCACCCCGATCTTGGACTTCTAGCCTCCAGAGCTGTAAGAAATAAATTTCCGTTGTTTAGAAGCCACCCAGTCTGTGGTATTTTGTTGTGGGGGACCAAACAGACTAAGACACCAACATCCTAAGGAGTTTTTTTGGAGGAAGCCTGTGTGGTTTCCTGCACCTCCTTGTTAGCAAGCCTACCATGTTTTGTATGTGTCAGCACTGCCAGACTCCTGCCAGTGACACTAAGGGTCCCTGGAATCTTGGCAATACACTCACTCAGTCATGGGCTTCTGTGTTTTATTTTCCATGGCTCTGTCAACCTGACAATAACTGGCTGGATGAAGGATGGACAGCTGTCTCGAAGAGGTCCTCAGTAGATTGGATGAGAAGCACAAGTGGTCCCAGAGGGTGTTCTACACTTGGACTGACCCTATATGCTGCTTTCCTAGGAATGCCTAAATATATGTCTTTGAAGCTTGACTGAACTATTAAGAGTACTGCTTTTCACATGCAGAGTGGTCCAGTTCAGTTACCCTTCCTGCCCAGAAGTTGGCTGAACTGTGAGGCTTGAGGGGCAGCATAGGGTAGTCAGGCTTGGAAGGAACACTAGTGGCAAGACTGGAAAGTCACAGAACCCTAGAGAGAGCCAACACTATCCAGTAGGGAGCCAAAACAGCTTCTTCTAAGGGATACCATCGAGTTAGGGGAATCTGTTCATTAATTCAACCAATAGTTATTAAATCTGTCCTATCAGGCAGACACTGCCAAAATCAGGGGGCACTGCAGTGTGTGGGCTAGGCGTGTTCTAACCACCAAGTAGGGAAGTGGACCCACCAATGTGACAAGTCTGGGAGGAGAGGTAGTATATTTTCTGGCAACACAGAAAAGCAGCCCTTATACCAGACTTGTGGTGTCAGGAAAGGCTTTCCAGAAAAGAGCCTCTGTCCTGAGCCCAGAAAGGGGTGGTGAGAGCAAATGAAGTAAAAGGACAAAATGGAGCAGGGTAAATTCCGGGCTTAGAGGAGAGGGAGCATGGCAAACAGAAGGACATGAGTATCTACTGAGTCACCGGGGGTACTCAGCAGTGGCACTCAAAGTAAGGTCTCCAGACTAGCAGCATCAGTATCCTGGAAACTTGTAAGAAATGCTAATCCTCAGGTCTCACCCCAACCTCCTGAAACAGACACCCTGGAAGCCCAATAATTCTAGTGTTAACAAGGTCCCAGAGGGTTCTGATGCCTGTTCAAGGCAGAACACTCCTGCACAGCCTCTCAGAGTCAGTGCCTCTCCCATTGGAGCCACTGCTGTAGGGGAGCCCGGGGACTTCCTTGGTGCCCTCACTTGGACCCCTCTACACAAGGCCTGTGCAATCTGGGAAGCCAGGCTCCTGGGCACTCTGGGCCTGCTCTCAGCTCCGTGGTCTCTTGTGTATGACATTCATAGCTTCAGATTTGGAAACCTCCAACTTTTCTACCATCTCTAGGACATCCTCCCATCTACACTTGGCTGGATGAAAGTGAGAACTCGTTTTTATAGGCTCATAACCTTAGCAGAAAGGAAGGGAGAAAACAAGTGGTTCCATTTGTTCTTCTTTTCCAAGATGCTGGCTCCTTGGCATTTATCCCTGAGTTTCCACTGGGAAGAGACAGTCCACAAGGAAGAGCCTGCATGGACTGTGGGTAAAGGGCACAGATTGTGAAATGGGACTGCCCGGCTTTGGGCCCCAACGTCACCACTCCCTCACTGTGCATTGAAAGGCAGGGCACTCAACCTACACAGGCCTCATTTTCTTTACCTATAAAATGGAGATAATTTTTCTTACCATGTGGGATTATTGTGAGTAATGCATAAATTAATAAATGTGAAACCTTCTAAACAGAGCCAAGTGTAGAATATGTACTAAAAAGTATTACCCACTGTTTTTGGCTCTGTGGTATTTCTCCATATTAGAATGTTGTCATTGCTTCTTCCCCAGCACAGTGTTGGGGCCACACCCTCTGGTGCTGCCTCTGTGGGGTTCTATTGCCCACTGACCTAGAGCTTTTTCCTTTTTCCCCAGCCTCTCTAATGAAGGCCTCCCCAAATCACTAAGGCGAATCAGCAGCTTTAAGGAGCTGCTCTCCTAGGATGTCGGTGCTTAGTTGTTAAGGTAATACCCCATTCCTTGGCTGCCATTTTGATTTAAAATAGCTATTTTTTTTCTACCATGGATTCTGTTGCAGGTTTAGGAGTTTAAACTGGTGATTGTTGTGTTTTGGAGAGAGTGCCTTGTGACATTTTGTCCATGTGGAGGGCATGTGAGTTATTAAAATACCCCCAGTCTGCTTCTTCTGTTTTCTGGCTGTTTGCTCTTCTATCAGCTTGCTGGAGCAAGCAGCAGATAGCTTCACTTTGATAGAATCTTACAGAGCATTATTCCTAAGCCTATATAGTGAAACTTTACTTCTGGGAATGTTACTAGGTAATCCAGAGGTGGGCAAAAGTAGGTTTACAGTTGTTCAGATGGAAAATAATACAATAATTAATAAATAATAATATAAGAATAAACTCTGTTTTCCATACTCACAACTGTGAGTGAGGGAGAAAGAGTGAGGGGGTGAGAAAGAAAGACCCCTGAAATCAAATAACTTACTTCTCAGAACTTTTATGTATAAATGTGGTAGATGTAACATACAATGTTTGATCTCTATGCACTTTTTGTTGGGGAGCGGCTCAAGATTTGGGGTGCTGTGGGGGCCACAACTCAGAAACATGACTTTGCTGGTATTGGCTTAAGAGCAGAAAGTTGTGTGTTTGTTGGGGGGTGGGTTGCGAAGGGGCTCCGTAGACATGTAAATGACTGATCATGGCCCTGAAGCATCGCTGTGGGCTATACAGGGTTGGTTCTTGTAAAGTGGGGGCACTAAAGTCTTGCATAGACTCAGGGATTGTGAACTATGGGGGGAAAAGGTGGTTCTGGAAGAGAATGGAAGGACTGGGGAATGAGAAATAGACAAGCCAATGGGAGAGGCAGTGCCCTGCGAGGATGCCAGGAGGAGAGAAATAGATTGTCCTTTCACTACTGTTTTCAAAGAATTTTAGTTACCAGGAGAGCAACCACCATGGTCCTCAATTAAAAGACAGAAAGATTAAAAAAGAGTAACAAATTAATGTGTGATTAATGCTTCAATAGAAAAGTGTTGGCATAAGTAGGTAAGCTTGCCTATGCAGTCAGTGTCACTGAGTTACAACAAAAATGCTCAGTATTTTTTTAATGTTGTGCAAAGATCACCAATTTAATGTAGGTTGAGTCATCTTTTATTATCATAAACAATAAACAACTTATTCTATGCTGTGGGGAATTGTGAAAGGATGTGTCTGACCTTGTCTCTCTTGGGCGTCAGACCAATAGAAAATCATGGTAACACCCCACAAACTCTTGGAGTCAGCATGGCATGTGTGCAGGCTTAGCTGAACCTGTTTGTTTTGATGTGGGGTGTGTGGTCAGGGCTTTTCTTTCTCATCTGTGTTTTCCTAAGCAAAAAAGTCTCAAATATTAAAGCATTTACACCTTATTTTATGCTATGAGTTTTTCTAGGATAACTCTGTCAAAAAAAGAAAACTGTTATTTTCATTTTTTCCCCAAATCACTGGAGAAAATATGAGGTCCAAAAATCCTTTTTAGTCTATAATTAAAACTATTTTATCAGAGATCTGCAACCTTTAAAATAAATGTTACTCTTGTGTTCCACTGCTTATGATTGAAGTTCTCAGCCTGAGGCAGGAGTGGGTAGGTCAGTGGGTCCCTTCAGAGCCCCATTTCCAGAGAATTTGTTTCTCCCTCAGGACAGGATGACTTTGCAAACCAGTCATAGCTGATGGATATAATGGCCTAAAACATTTTATAATTGATTTCTTTTAAAAGGTGAATTGGGTCACAGGGATAGTTTTCCTATTTTCCATCTACTCCACTTCAAATTCTTTTTGCGGGATCTGGAGTAGAATAAATAAAAAAGTGATTGACTGAGGAAAGAAATTAATGAATCCAAATTTGGAACTTGTGGGGTGTACTGCAGGTTGAACTCTGGCTGCAAGCAGGAAATACAAGAGAAGATAACAATCTGAAAGAGATTTTATTCTTTTTATATTCCTTAAAGAACCACAGTTAGCACTGGAAAACTTTTATTTATTAAGCACAAAGCCATGGACTAGCTAGCTTAGGAACGGACATTCACATCCAAGAGCAGTGATGTAGTTTCTCATCACAGAAATCTACAGGATGGCTGCCCAGAGCATCTCAATATGCTTTGCACAAAAGAAAACTGAACTTTGTTCCTAACCTCACTTTGAATGAAAGGCTTGCACTTGGCCTTTCATTAATGTCCAATTTAAGGTAACATGATAAAATAAATTCTTGGTAATTTATTGTCAATACACCACTATGACAGATATCATCCTTCTGTAGTGAAGTGTGTGCTCTCATGTGAGCTGTGAAACTAATCTCACTAAGTCTCACTAATGTGATATAATGCAGTATGTTAGAGGAAGATCATTCTTTAGCTTTGTATCTTAATTAAGATTATAGATTAGCTTTATATCCTAATTAAGCTATCCCATTTAACAAGGGACTCCGGTAAAATATCACATTACAGGGGCTCTTTTGCCCTATATCTTTTCCAAGCCAAGATATTTCTTTAAATTCAGATCTGTTAAAATATATCAACATACAAGGATTATGTTATTGTTTTAATTTAATTTCTCTAATTTTAAGTTATTTTCTTATCATAAAATTAATGTACGCAATCTTCAAATGGGCAAAAGATCAAATGTTACTGAATGACACAAAGTAAAAAAGTAAAATTTCTGTTTTTGACAATCCCTACAAGCATTTTTTATGAGTTCCTCCTTTCAGAAATTTTTACTAAGACACTATTGTACTATGCTTTCTATTTTGCAATTTGCTTTCCCCTCCATTTAGTATCAGTTAGACTCTTCTCCGTGTCTCAATCTTTTGAAAGGCAGCATGGTATTCTTTGCGAGGATGGTCTGCAACAAACCTAAGAGACATGGGCTTGTTTCCAGTTGTTTCCCCATCTTCAAAGAATCCTGAAGTAAACATTGTGGAACATAGATGTGCATACATGTTCAAGCAATGATACATTTTTTGGAAGTGGAATTGCTAAGACAAAGGGGATGTGCATTTTCAATTGTTGATTGCTACCATTAAATTGCCCTCCAGGGAGGCTGTACCTAATTTTTCCCAGTGTTACTGAAAGTTAAATTTATCAAGCTCTTTATTTTTTTTTAATATGGTAGATAAGAGCTTATCTCATTGCGATGTAAATTTCCTTAATAATTATGATGTTGAATATCTCTATATTTTATGTTTATATTTCAAACTGTATCTATTTTTATACAAGGTCAAGTTTTGTTTTTACTGATTTGGGAGGAGCATTTGTGTAGGAAGGAAATTAGGCCTTGATATGCTTTCTATGTTGTAATATTTTTCCAAAATATCAAAAAAATTATGTATGGCACTTTTTATCATGCATTACTTTAAAATTTTTCTTCTTTTGTGTAATCATATATCACAATTATTTCTTTCCTGACTTCTGGGAGATTGTTTAATTTATTTTTCCTCACCTGAGGACATTTTTTTCATTGCTGTTTAGAGAGAGAGGCAGGGACAGAAGAAGAGAAAGAAATTTTAATGCGAGAGAGAAACATGAGTTCATTGCTTCCTGATCTGTGCCCAGACCAGGGATCGAACCCACAATTTAGGTCTGTGCCCACTAGGAATTGAATTTGCAACCTTTTGGTTATGGAACAATGCTCCAACTGAGACACACCAGCCCAGATAATATACTTTTAACACTGATTTAATTCTGCTCTCCCATCCTTTCTCCTGCTAAATTGACCATATTTTGTTATTTGCTAAAGACAAAATTCTCAACCTTATTGCCCATTTTTTTTTTTAGTCTTTATCCTCTGAGAACAATTTTAAGGAGTACAATAGTCCTGTTGTGTGCAGTGGAGTGCTGTTCATGTGGGCTTTTCATTTGCTAAGAATGTAATTGCCTTGTTGGGATACTCAAATTAATATTATCACAGACCAGAGAGGCTGGGCGGCATAATTAGGGGGTCAGAGGAGGAATGCAACTCAGAGACCCAGCAAGATTCTTAAATTTCAGGCTGGCTTTTATGTTTGCAGCTCACATGTAATTTAACATTTTCATGTATTTTTTCTAGGTGAATAGTCATACTGTAGCAACCTTAAAAATAATTACGGTGAGGGAAAGAATCTCATTCTTGCCATCCTGGGGTCCTAGTGTTTCTGTCCTCAGAATGCACCAAAACAGCAATTACTGCCTTTTTTTGATGATGTTTTCCAGCTGACTTGAGAGGGGTCAGCTGCATCCTTTTTATTTGTTTCCTTGTTCCTATAGATGACTGAAATCCTTCCCACTTTCTTTGGCTATTTAAGATAAATTTAGAGGCAAAAATAAGCTTGTCTGACACCATATGAAGACATGTTTAAGAAGCTTTAAATGAAACGATTTTATGGAAAAAGTGGTAGTCCATGTAAGTTGACGTTTGAGGCAGCAACTGAGCCTACAAATATCACAGAGCAACATTTCATCAATTTGAAAAGTGAGATCTTGTTTTAATTTGCATTTCTTTGATTATTGGCAAGGTTAAGTCTTTTTTTCTTAAACATGTTTTTGGCCTTTTGTATTTTTTGCCACGACACTGAAAACCAATCCCTTCAAAACTTGTTTTTATAGACACTTGGTCTGGCAATTCTTTACTCAACACGACATTGGTGTCACATGGTGCGTTGTGCAGGCACAGGAGACAAAGTGCTGTATGCAGACTCAGAGGACAGGGTCCAGGTCCCCAGTGCACTAACTGCCGTCTCTATGATGTTGGGAACATCTTCATGTACATAATGGCCATCCTGACATATACCCTATACTATCGCAAGCTTTTGTTGAGGAACAAAAGCAATCACAGACTTGGAAGTATTATTGAACTTATAGAGTCCTTATAGATACTATAAAAAGTCATCAGAAAACATGATCCATTTCTGCTTGTTCAGAATAATGATTATGTTGAATAGGCAATATCCTTTACAAAGTCTTTTCTACTTTCTGTACACTCAAAATCTAAGCCTTTATTCCTGCTCTAAGTTACCATGCTGATTCTAGACTCCAGCTTACCTAAAGGAAGGGTCTTATAGTTTTACTCTGATTCTTGGGGTTTCTTCAAGATGAAGTGCAAGGCTACCCCATGGCCATGAAGAATCTTCCTAAATGGACATTTCTCTTTGAATTCTCTTAGCTTACAGGCCTCACATTTTAGTAATGCTGCTGACTATATAAAAACTGAATATTGATTTTTGGCATTTCTTAATAGAATGAATCTAGGATTTACTTTATTAGGTGCTATCCCTGTTTGCTAGTTCTGTAGGTTGTAAGATTACTGCACTGGCTTATTTTGTATATCAACTAGGCTAGGTTATAGCCCCCAGTTATTTAATAAAACACTAACCTACATGTTGCCGTGAAGGCATTTTTGTAGATATGCTTCAAATCTACACACAGTTGGCTTTAAGAAAGAAGATTGCCCTCTATTGAGTGGGTGAGCCTCATCCAATCAGGTGAAGGCCTTTAGGGCAAAAGCTGATGTTTCTTCAGAGGAAGAAACTTTGCCCACAATAATGCAGCATTAGATCCTGCCTAAGTTTCCAGCCTGTTGGTATGCTCTATGAATTTCAGATTTACCAACCCCCTACAATGATGTGAGCAAAAAATCCTTAAATTCTATATCTATCTATCTATCTATCTATCTATCTATCTATCTATCTATCTATCTCCTAATGGTTCTGTTTTTCTGAGAAGCCAACTGGCACAATTATGGACAAGGGTTAGCAGCTCTATGGCACCTCAAGTCTGGCAAAGGCATGAGGGTTTTGGAATATCTTTTAATGATGATGCTAAAATATATCTGCTTTTTCTTGCTCATACCTTTTCTATCAGCCAGCAGACTCCCTTGTTCAGAAGTACTCTACCATGATTACTTTCTGTTTCATAAGCTCAGAGAACAAAGAGTTGCCAGTATCTTAGCCATTCCTGAATCTAAATTAAAGAGTGTCACTGGAAGAGAAAAATGGCCTGGATATACAGAAGGGGCAAGTACAATAGTTCACAATTCTAACAAATTTCTTCTGTGCCAAATACCAGTAATCCAGGGTCTCCATTTCCAGCCCAGAATTTCAGCAGGGAGAGACATTTGCATGAGCCACTTGACTATACATCTGCCAAAGAAATGATAATTTACTCTGCGGTCAGTCCCCTGCTGCAAACCATTGGCTGAGTTTCATGAGAGGAGAGAGAGTCACTGATTTATCTGTTTCCTATCCTTGTGCAGAGGTGAAGGGCTGTGTTGAAATGGAACAAGCTTACTAAATGCCATTTTGGTGAGACTGTGGTTTCCTCACTGAGCCAGGGTTTTAATCTAAAGTCTGCCCTGTCACAACAGTGCATTGAATAAATATTGACTGTCTGCCTACATAGAGGACATTGTGCTGGGTCCTGCAGAAGATACAATGTAAATAAGGCACATGGAAGATCTAACAGAATTTTCATTTTGTTAGAAACATGAGCGAAGTGCTTTCTGTGGAAATATTAGAGAGATCGTCCATTCAGTGGAATTTATTCAGAGTGTAGGTAAGGAGGATTTGATAGTCACAGTGAGACCAGTTAAGACAAGACAAGGATATGAAGTTTTATGATGACAATAGCAATCAAATGAAGGGATTGATTCTATTAATTGGCTTCTGTGGATTCACAGTTTTTTACATGCATTGCCCACACACTTCATAATTAAAATAAAAATAAGCTAATGGAAAAAAGGCAAGCAACGAAGCAGATTGTGTTATGTTTAATTACTGATTCACTTGTGAGCTTCCTGGTAGCCTGGGAAAAGTATAGGGACTATATTAACATTAGACAGAACAGACTTCAAAGCAAAGTAAGATCAGAGATAGAGATTTCATAGTTATAACAGGTTCCTTTAATCAGGAACACACAATAATTCTGGACGTGTATGCACCAAATGACAAAGCTTTAAAATACATGAAACAAAGTGACATAAATAAAGGGAGAGGTAGACAAACCCACAAATGTATTCCAGTGATTTCAACACTTTTCTCTCAGTGATTGTTACAATCAGAAGGGTAAAAATTCAGTAAGAATATGGACTATTTGAACATCATTATTAAACAATATATGGTTTCTAAAACAAGTCTATAAGAGAAAGAAAGTCATTTTCACAAATTATATTGGTACTAAGTATCCATATGAAAAAAGTAAACCTGAACTTCTACTTCATACCTGTAGTGGGTTGGGTAATGTCCTCTAAAAATTCACGTCTACTAGGCAGTTCAGAATGTGACCTTAATTGGAAAGGGGGTGATTGCACATATAACTAAGAATCTTAAAAATAGATCATCCTGGAGTTAGAGTGGACCTAATAACTGGTGTCCATATGAGAGAAATGAGAGGAAGACTTCAGGAAGACACACACAGGCAAGAAAGGCACATGAAGACAGAGCAGAGATTGGAGTGATGCAGCCACAAGCCAAATGACACCAGGACCAGAATGGAAGAGCAGGAATGACCAGAGCCTTTGAAGGGAGTATGGCCCTGCCAACACCTTGATTTCAGACCTCTGGCCTTCAGAGCTGTGAGAGAGTAAGCTTATATTGTTTATAGCCACCCAGTTTGTCCTAATTTGTCATGGAAGACCTAGAAATAATATGGGGTCCTGCATATAAATAATTTGAGGTATATCATGTATCTAAATGTAAAATCAAAACTATAAAGTTCCCATAAAAAATAAGAGAACATCTTGAGGGTAAGCAAGCATTTCTTAGGATGAGAAAGCACCAACCATAAATGAAGATAATAAATTAAACTTCATCAAAATCAAAAACTTCTATTTATCAAACACACTATTAAGAAAATACCAGGCAAGTGGCTTATTAGGAGCAAATATTGGTAATACATATATATGATAAAAGATTTGTATCTAGAGTAAATATACAGAGAATACCATATGATTTCAATGAACAAAACAGAAACAAACTGATAGATACCGGGGACGGACTGATGGTTGCCAACAGGGAGAGGTATTGCAAGGTTGGGTGGAAAAGGTGAAGGGATTAAGATGAATAAATTGGTAGTTTCAAAGCGGCCACGGGGTTGTAAAGTACAACATAGGGAATGTAGTCAATAATATTGTAATAACGGTGTGTGGTGCCAGTGGGTACTGGCAATATTGGAGGATCACTTTGTAAAGTATATGATTGTCTAACTACTCTGCTGTACACCTGATACTAATACAAAATAATTTAAATGTAAACTTTAGTTGAAAAATAAAATTTAAATTAAAAAATATCTACAGCTTAATAATAAAAAGACAAACAATCAAACTAACACAAGTCAGCAGAAAGACTTGAACATGGAACTTATGAAGACGGAAGTGTAAATGGCCAGTAAGTAGAAGGAAAAGTGCTCAATGTAATGAGGTATATATGTTAAAAAGGCCATTGAGATAGCACTACAAATCCACTACGGTGGTTAATTTGGAAAAAATGCCCCCAAACAATATATATCAGTATAGATAGATAGATAGATAGATAGATAGATAGATAGATAGATAGATAGATAGATATCAGACATGGGGCCATAGGAACACGCACATTTCTGTCTACTCCGGACTGGATTTTGACCCCTTTGCGGGCGCAGGACATGCCTTACTCATAGTGACACATCCAGCATATCACATTCAAGGTGCTTGATAAATGTTGAACGCGTGAGATTGAAGCTCTGCAGTGTGTTGTTGGCACCTCATGGGGAGTCCTTTAGGAATTCCTCTTTATCATTTTAAGGTAAGTTCTTATAACACAGCTTCACAGAGGGAGAGAATCAATGGTTCGGTTGGCAAGACCACGGTTACTGGTGCACAATGGGTTTGTTGAGAGTGGAGGAGAGCAACCAAAGGAAGTTACAGTCAGGACACTTAAGAGCCATTGATTGGACCTGATCACAGATATCAAGAAGGAGGGAAGAGCTACCAGCTCAGTTCAAGTCAAGAGCAAGGGACCAGATTGCACAGGGGAGGTATGGAAACAACTTCATAGTGACAACTAACTGTTTCCAGCAGACTTTGGTGAAGACCTGATGTTTAATCTCCTGTGATCTTGTGTATTTCTCTCTACATGGTTGTTTCTAAAGCTTGTGTTCTTGACTGTGTGTGTGAGTGTTATTTTTAAAATCTCTTACAAGATCACAAGCACTCCAAGAATCTGTTAAATTGAAATACTTTGCATGATGGGTGCAGAAAGCCTGCAGAAACAGCCCTCCAGGACACGTGTGCACAGTAGGTATAGTGGTCTGTGTATTAATTACCCCACCTACATGTCTTCCTTCATTGCTGCAGTAGGGAATGACAGTAAGACAAATTTTTTGAAACTAGGCTTGAAAAGTCTTATTTTGTTAATTTGCTATCTTGCAAATAACTATGATACGAACAAGATTATTTACAATGATGATGACTATGCCTTGGGAAATATATGGGATTGAGTTTTGGATATTAAAATTGATTTGTCAAATTTGATCAGTGAGTGCTATCACTTGTAGTTATCCAGAAGGTATTTTTTTAAAGTATTGCCACTTTAATGAAGTTTACAAATACCAGGCAGAATCTAGGCTGTCGATTTGTAACAAGAGTTTTCCAAGACCAGCATTAAAATGTGAAAGTGTTCCTCTAATACTTTCAATCTACATGGTACAAAAGCATTTCAATGTTTTGAGAGTTCTCAGTTAGACCAAGAGTTCTCAGAAGGGCTGTTTGAATATTTTATTTCTTTGGGGGGTAAAACAGAGTTTACTTGCTTAGGGGGTAGAAACTATTTTATTCTTGTTTAAAAAATTGTAGGGACCATGATCTATCACATTACTAAAAACAATGTACACATATTTTGAAAGAAATGAATGTTTGACTCAAACGTCATTATAAGTAGCAGTGTGCTACATGTTTGTGTGGTAGGTCAGTACAGGGAGAAAACAGAATACTGAAATGGAGGCAGCTTACTAGGTGAGCCATTTTATTCAAAGTGTGAGTTTCTCTAAATTAAGCTTCTTTAAAATTACTTTATTGTTGTTCAATTATAGTTGTCTGCATTTTCTTCCCACCACTCCCTGCACCCCAGCCAAAACCACCCCCCTCCCTTGCTTCCACCCTCCCCCTTGGTTTGGTCCATGTGTCCTCAAAGCCCTATATTAGTTCCTGAAAACCCTTCTCCCCATTGTCCCCTCCTCCCTCTCCTCTGGCTATTGTTAGATTGTTCTTAATTTCACTGTCTCTGGTTATGTGTTGTTTAATCACACATATAAAATAGGAGATATTCTTCCATGTGGCTCTTATTGACAAACTCTGTTGGGTCTTGGTACATACGTATATACAGTGTTGTTGGAGGGAGTTGGCCAAATGTCGTCTAGAATCTATATAGTTATTTAAAAGGTAAAGATCTGTTTGTATATCACCATTAAAAACCAAGACTAAGCCTTGAAGACTGATGAATTTTGGAGCCTAACATCCAGTTTTCCTACAAGTGGGTGGCCACCAAATGTTGGAGGAAGGCTGTCTCCTTCCTAAACGTTGTTTAACTGTACCCCCTCCTCAAACTCCCTCTGCACAGGAAAGATACTTGACATTTCACTCTGAGTCAATCCTTGAATCCTAAGACTGTCCCTGAAAAGTAGTAGATGATCAGTAAATGTCTTTTGCATTGGGTAAATCCTGAGAAATTGCAACCATATTTATCTGTCATCAATGACCTAGAGTGAAAGACATTCTCAGAGCTTTTCCATTGAAAAAACAAAGGTAAGTTTTGTACTGAGACATCTAAGCTTTTCCCTCTGGAGTTCGGTGGATCACCCAGGCAGACAGATTTGGGGGCTGAGAGGGGGGTTGATGCCTCTGGGAAGAATGGCAGTGAAAGAAGATTTGAGAAAAGAGAG
This sequence comes from Carollia perspicillata, assembly GCA_004027735.1. NCBI lineage: Eukaryota > Metazoa > Chordata > Mammalia > Chiroptera > Phyllostomidae > Carollia > Carollia perspicillata. Next base: position 1,844 of record PVKM010021555.1, on the reverse strand, counting down.
CATGGGAAGATCTGAGAAAAAATCTAACAGTTTTCAGTATTTTCCCCTGTGTTATCAATCTTGTGGGATTCTAATCTATTTTTATGAAGTTCACATTACATTTTGAGTGATTATTTTTCAGAGACATAGTTAACCTTCATTTTCTTCCCCACACATCTTCAGCAGTTTTTTAAATTTTATTTTTCAATTACAGTTTACATTCAATATTATTTTGTATTTGTTTCAGCAGTTCTGTGAGGAGCCAGTTAGCTCAGGCAAAGGGGAGACGGATCTACTGGCTTTCTCCTTCCATCTGTGCAGCTCCCAGAGCTGCAAACTTGTTTAAATAATTTCTTGTGCTTAAATTAATGTACTCTTTAAAATGTGCTGTAAATAAAGTGCATTCTGCATTACTATAGAGGGATTCCAAAGAATCATTAAATGGATTCCTAGAAAGTAGTATACAGAATGAAAGCATGAGAGAATCCCAGAGAAAAGCAAAAGTAATACAGGTTCACTTTGAACAAAGGGAGATACATTTGGGAATAGTGCACAGGGATGAGTCGAAGGACAGCACAGGATAGCTGTGTTTTCAGTGGCCAGCTCTCTTAGGCTGGGTTGGCTCTGCTCTGTCTGTATTTGCAGTTACAGAGCACTGGTTCTCCGGCTGTGTGCCAGCACAGTAATGTGGCTTAAAAGTGTTAACAAAGCTCCCTAATCCTAAAACTGACAATCATGAAATCACTCTCTTATTAAGAATATCAAGGGCATTACTTCTTCCTACAATGATATTTTCAGGTTGAGGGAGGCAGGCTAGAATTCCATAGGAATATTCAAAGAGTGTTCTTGCAGAGCAGGCCAGATTTTAGACTTTTGTTTGTACTTTCTCCTTTAGGACCCAGAAACTCTCAGAGAAAATAAGTGTGGGATTTGGTATGAGTGACGAACATATCGCATCTTTAATTACTGCTTATCACAGGCGGTGAAATGAGACTGGAAATGATTATTACTCAGCTCAAGAGACTGAGGAAATAGTAACCTGGGAGTAATTAGGTGCACAGTTGCTATCTAGATACATAACTTAGTGTAAGTCTCAAATGTTGCATATTTTTAACATATCATTAATTTGCAAAGTGATGGAGGAGACTGTCATAGGTTTTAGAAGCCAGTTTGTCCTAAAGTCTCCCCCAAATAGTAGAGGTTTAGCAGGCAATTTAAGTGAATCTGTTTTAGGTTAGATTTCATCCAACCTAAAACAGTTCTTTTTGGTTCTTAAGGTAAGTTAATGCTTAATCAAAGTGGCGTTTGCTTGAGAGTTAAATTCCCCTATGCTAATGGATCCTGTTGGAAATTTTTTACTAGGAGGGATGAAAGTGGGGGATAAGGAGTGGGGCTAGTTGAATGAAAACCAGAATTTCAGAACCCTACACTAGTGTATGTTTGATGGTCCTTCTTGTTTAGGTGGTGAGAAATAAGGAATCACAAGATGATATGTGATCTACTTCTAAAAAGTCCATAACTCTCACATTTGTAATTGCATTTACAATTAAAGACTAAACAACTTTAAAGGAACCACCATTAGACTTAGCAACAATGATCAACAGGAGGTATATGGGCAGAGGACACAGAGTTTTATTTTTAGTTTTCTTGAACGTACAAAATGAAAGGTGTGTGATCACTATGCTTAGAGATAGATTTCTTTAAAAGAATCCTATTAAAAAGGTAAGAATTAATGAGATGGCTCTATTTGTTTATTTATTTTTTGTCAAGGAGTCCTAAGATATTTTTCCCTTTCCTGGACACCATTTCCCAATGCTGCTCAATTGAAGAGTCTTAAATTTTTGCTCTCACTCTACTGTGGCCTG
>PVKM010021554.1:0-22480 GCA_004027735.1 Carollia perspicillata | reverse complement strand
CAATAATCTTGTATTGGCATCTGCTTCTTGAAGAAGAGAACTAACACATCCAGTTAAATTTCCCCTACTGAAGTTTACCTGACTTTAAAAAGAGATCACAGAAAGAGAGGGAAGACCACTTAAACAGCAATAGTAGAGCAAAAGCCTCATGTATTCCAGGTGCAGCTTCTGACATTCATGAATTGCATAACATTTGGGACGCATGTAACCAACCCCTGGGACAAGCCTAAGTGGTGATGGTTAACTTAATGCAGAAACATGAACAGCTATGAGGTCTTTTTAGCTCGTTAAATATCCTAGTCAAGTGGAATCCTAAAGTGTATATTATGATAAGTTCTTATTCTCTGCTACAGCTCATCTATTACCAGTTACCAATAAATTACCAATTAGGCAGAAATAAATGTTGCCAATGAGGAACAGGTGCTAGTTCTATACATAGTAATTCTGTAGTTTCAAATATGCTGGTAAAAATACAGTGAATTGGGATTTGTGGGATAATTATAATAAAAACCAAATCCTCAGGCATCCTTCAGGCTGAAGAAAAGATCTATTAATCTCTTCCTTCCAAACTTAATGCTTTATTGCCCTTCTCAGCATGATTTACTATATGAGATTTTTCTATAATTTACATATTACTAAATTCTCTAATTTGACTGTTGTCTTAGTTGATATGATTTCATCAATTCCAATAATTTCGACCCATATCTGTATTCTTTAATTCTACACTTTAAAAAAACATTGTCAACTTATGAATTTGTTCTGAACTTTGGGGGTGGTGTTCCATATCGACTCTTTTCCCATCAGAGCTGTGTGTCTACAGGACTCCTCCCTGGCCCAATCGGAAACAAATGTTCTGCCCTCTGCAGAGCTGTCAGCATGGCTTCTTATCTTTGCTTCGCTGGGGAAGACACCATCTACTTTGGATTCTATATTTTTGGCTGCTTGGATTTAGTATCCAATTTTGATGAAGTATATCCTAGAAAATGCTTGTAGTTGGTAAAATCGGTGAGTTCATGAATGTCCAAAGTTACGTGGTTGAATATTAATACTGATTTTAAAAGTCTCTCTGTCAGAATCTCGAACCGTTATTTTCTCACTCTCTAGCAAGCACAGCTGCTGCTGAGAAGTTCACTGTCAGTCTGATTCTTACTTCATCACCATTGTGTGTCTACTACAAAGAACATTTCATTCATCGTCTTTGCTTTAGTAATTTGATTTTAATGACATTTTTGGATGTTTCTATAACATGAGAAACCAATTACTTGAGAATGAACATTTAAGTCAATCTATCATTTTGTATTGATAACACTATCCAGATTGCTTATTTGTTTATTTGGAGTTAACTACTATATTTTCAATAATTTTATGGAAATTAGTGACACAATTTCACTGTATCATAGACACAAATTTAATATAAAAGAGATGGCCAACAATCCAGGGAAAATGAGAAAAGTTCAATATTTAAAATCTTCAGTCGTATCACCTTAAACTTATTCCCAAATAAAAACATAAACCTTTAAAATGCTAACTTAGAAATAAAGTACATTTGATAAAGGTTGGTGCAGAAAACCTTTCTTCATATAAGGCGCATCTTCAAAATACATGAGAGGATTGTTTATCTACAATCTTATGGCAGAAATGTACTGAACAGAAAAGAGAAATTATATATTGAAAAATATGTAGAAAAATAAAATTATCAGTCTAATGTCATTCAGAAACTGAGTCTTAATTAAATAAAACTCTATTATTCTCCAAAATTTAAATTTTTAGTAAAATACTCATTTTCATATTAATGATACATCTATTATGGAAATCATGCTTGAAATTTAGAACTTTGTTTTGCAGTTGTCTCACTTAAACAATGCTAATTGTTTATATATGGTAATGTTAAGCTTATATTAGATTTTGCACATTAGGGAGCTAAAAGAAAGATTGACCTTGAACAATTTATATTAGAGAAATTGCTGTGTAGATATAACACAGAGCAGATGGTGTGTGATAATTGTCTATTGTGTAGTCAAAGACTGTGAAAAAGGGCCAGTACTTGAGAATGATTGCATCCATATTTACGTTGCATCTGCTATGCATGTTTAGAAGTAATTCTACTAAATTTATTTGAGAGTTAGGACTTTCTAAATGGGTACACAGAGTTTGACCTACTGTACTTTGCACAATCATACAGTTTAAGAGGTTTAGCTAAAAACAAAAACTGGACTGGAATAAGCACAGAAAAGTTTCATGCATCATCAACATGATTGAAAACCTCTCTACATTGTTTAGTCCATGATTACATGTATTTGTGGAAATTATTTATGAATTTTAAGTTAAATTAATGAAGATAAATAAATAAAATCTGGGAATTCTGAGATGGTGACTGGAGTTATTAATATTCTATTGTAGAGTTGAAAGCTGCTAAGAGGGTAGATTTTGAAAGTTCTCATCACAAGAAAAAAATTGCAAAGTTATGGATCTAACTTACTGTGGTGATTATTTTGAAATATATACATGTATGGTTTATCTAATAAGAGTTACACATAACAGTGCCTTTTTCCTACCAAATTTCATAAACTGTTATGAGGAAAAATAAAAAGCAGAATTTAAAAATTGCATTTTATATTAAAAGTTATTTTAGCATGGTTTAAAATATGCAATTTCAAGATATAAAACCAAAATAAAAGGTTCATGTGAGATAGAATGAAAACCAGCTTGAATTGAAAAAACAAAAGCAATCTACCATTATTCAGGCTGAGAGGATAAACAAAACCATGTGCAAAATTAAGAGAAAATATAGTCTTTCACGAAGTCATGCAGTGATTGTAAAACACTTTAATGACCCTCTTTTTGAGTGATTACTGCTTTCTTACCAATGATGTCCCAAGCCCACTTGGCTATTTTCATGTATTAATGAGGATATCCAGTTGCTATATTGCCTTTGCCTTAACACAGCACAAATCCCTGGGTAATCACTGTTTCTCCTAAATAGCCTGTTACACTCAGATTTTCCTCAGAATACTTTAACATCAACCAACCTTATAAAAGAGGCTTCCTGTCTCCCTTTTACCGAGTGACATTCCACATTTGCTCTGGAAATATATGTCACATGCAGTAAGTCTACAATAGTAATTCTCTTAAACTTCAGGCTTGATTCTGATGGCTCTTGGCTGATTAGACTCCATGAAGAGTGATTCCTTTTAGTATTCTGATATAGGGAACATGGCTTTCAGTGGCCAAGAGAATTAGTTCTTCGAAAAGCAACTGACCACTCATTTTCTAAGATCTTGGTTTTCGAAAACTATTATGAGAGAACAACTTTTTTAATTTCATAATTTTTAAAAAATATATGCGGAGACTCAGATGGACCCAAAGAGAGTGGAACTCAAAGAGCAATTGTTGGAGGAGACATATAATTTCAACACAAGAAGTAAAGTGATTTCCAAAGCAGATAAGACACTTCAGATGCATATTTCTACATAGCAAAACCCCTCGAAACATAGCAATATAAAACGAGAAGCTGGTCATCATCTTTCTTGATTCTAAACTCAGTGACCAGTTCCTTTGCTCAGCTCTGGTTGGATGTGGCTGCAACCATTTGGAAGCCTGAGGGTGGAACTGGAATATTGGTTCCGCCAGGATGCTGGGAAGCCTGGAGGCAACTGGAATGCTGGTGGAGTTAGATTTTTCTCTAGGCAGTTACACAACTTTCTCTCTCTGCATGTCCTCTCCAATTGGGTAGCTAGGCTTCTCAAACATCACCTCAAAGATGTGTGAACAGACGATGCGAGGTTTTCTTAAAACTGCAGTTTAAAATTGGCAGAGCACCATTTTGCCATACACTGTTATTTAAACTCATATAGGCAGCCCATATTTGATTTGAGAGATCATCTTTGGAGATTGGCCATACAACCTCCCTCTAATCCCTAAATGGTTCATGTTCCTCCCAAAGGCCAAGTACACATCTCTCCAAAGCTCACTTCCTTTTTGCCGTCAGGAATAAAATCTCATCCAAACCAGGCCTACTTGCAGACAAAGTGTCTTTTAAAAAAAAATATTTTATTTATTTATTTTTTTAGAGTGAGGGGAAGGAAAGGAGAAAGAGTGGGAGAGAAACATCAGTGTGTGGTTGCCCCTCATGTGTCCCCTACTGGGGACCTGGCCTGCAACCCAGGCATGTGCCCTGACTGGGAATCGAACTGGTGACCCTTTGCTTCACAGGCCCGTGCTCAATCCACTGAGCTACACCAGCCAGGGCCAAAGTGTCTTTAAGGGTGGTTCTTTTGGGCAGAAGATCTATGATCTAAAGAGACAAGTTGTCTGCCTTACCTACATTCTTCTCACCATACATATATGTCTATCTAGCCTATAATTGTGAAAAGACACATGGAACAGAAGATCCACAATAGACATTTGCATTCAAAGGTCCAGGAGACCCTGGTTGGTGTGGCTCAGTGGATTGAGTGCCGGACTGTGAACTGAAGGGCCACTGGTTGGATTCTCTCTCAGTCAGGGCACATGCCTGGGTTGCAGCCTAGGTCCCCAGTAGGGGGCGTGCAAGAGGCAACCTGCACATTGATGTTTCTCTCCCTCTCTTCTTCCCTTCCCCTCTCTCTAAAAATAAATAAATAAAATCTTTTTTAAAAAGGAGCAGGAGGTATAGAAAACTATACTAGTCATCGAAAATTGGTAACTATATCCAGCCAGGTGGATGCAATTTAGTTCCCCGGACCCAGAAGGTAAAACCTCTCTATTTATTATGTCTCAATTCTGTGGCACTGGGCTACACTATCTGAGTTACTTTTTATTTTCTAATAAGAAATGTTCTATCTTTGGTGTTGAGTAGTGATCTCAGTTTGCCTTCTGCCCAAAATGTAGCGGCTAAACAAAATTATTGTATTTTTACCTCATAAAAACTCCATGGGTACCTAACCTAGGCTGGGGAATTTTTATACTCCGTGTTTATACTCCAGTATCTGGAACTATACTTATCTGGAGGCTCCCAGTTGGGGCATCCAGGATGGCTCACTCGTATATCTGACACACTGTCAGGAACAGCTGGATGCCAGAGTCCTTCTCTTTTTTTTGTAATCTTAAGGCTTGTCTCCCTCTCTCTATGTGATTGTCAATGTGTCCTTTGCCCATGGTCTCTTAATATGGCCTCTCTAGCAGGATAGCTGTACTTCTAATATGGTAGCTCAGCACTCTGAGTGTACCAAAGAAAAGGTTGGTTGTCACATCTTAAAGCTTACACCTCAAACTTGTGCATAATCACTTTCACCATATTCTATTGGTTTACACAAGAGTTAAGATCATGAATCCTAAGAACTGGGATTCACTAGAAAACCAGGTGCTGAAGGGACCTTCAGGAGCTGTCCTCTCAAAACTTCCATGACTGAGACTTCAACTGGATAGCCAGACCACCGTTGACGTTCAGGAAGCTCAGCAGCTGAAATAGCCCATTGTTTTTAAACCAGCAGTCCTTGTAGTGTCTTGATAGGCTTCAGTCCCACAATGAGGATACAGTCTATAGTTTTATCGTCTAAATTCCCCACTGTCTTAATATTTTGCTTAATTCCCATAGATACTTTTATAGTTCTTAAATTTATTATTTCAAATTTAGGTCCCCACCCATTCTCTCCAGGGACTTTGAAACTAGGGTCCTTAGGACCAAGGGTCCTCATGTTTGAGCTTCAGTGTAACTGAGAAAAAAATAAAATCATATAAAAATATATATGTCGGCATATAATTTTTATTAAAGTTTCTTCTACCCCTGGCCAGTATAGCTCAGTGGATTGAGAACCAGCCTGCAAAGCAAAAGGTCACTGGTTTGATTCCCAGTCAGGGTACAAGCCTGGGTTGTGGGCCAGGTCCCCAGTAGGGGGCATGTGAGAGGCAACCTCACATTGATCCTTCTCTTTCTTTTTCTCCTTCCCTTCCCCTCTCTCTAAAAATAAATAAATAAAATCTTAAAAATAAAATAAAAATAAAGTTTCCTCTGTAGGGTGTACAGGTTACCTAACCTAATGCTTCCTAGCTTATTGCAGAAAATCAATAAATAATAGTGAAATGTATGAACACATGTGCATACATTTTGGAGGCAGTGAGTCTAAAAGTAAAACTTCAGGTTTTTAAAAGAACCTATAGCCTGAAGTATTTCTGTTATTTTTTTTCTGTCTTATGACATATTATTGCCTTAGTTTATGCTCTCTCAGATAGGCATTCATGTGTAAGCAGCTTTTCAAGGTATCACTCACAGGAAAACAGGAAAGAGATAAAGCAAAAGAAAGGGGGTGAATAAAGGGTATGTTGTCAAGTCAGTTACCGCTGTGGGTAATTGGAGAATAGTGCTGCTGAGACTCCAGCCGTGAGTCGTGAGCAGAGTTATCTCCCCCAGAGATTTCTAGGATCTAGAAAATTTGCATATCGACCCGTCATTGTCTGCAAGTTATTTCAGAGGCAGGGCCGTAATTATTTTTCTAATTACTTCATCCTGTGAATAAAGGGACAAGGACAGCTACAGTCTCAATGGAAAGCCCCAGTTTGAAGACTGGCCATGCCCTGCGATGGCAGGGCTTCGGGGCCAGGACGCCAGCCCCTCCCACTACACAGATCAACACCAGAGCACACTTCCAGAAACACCACCCCCCGCTCATAACTCCTCGCCTTGAGGACTTGTAATAGGAACTGCCTGGCTGACTGGCCATCTAGCTGACTCCAGACATTTCATAGTTTGGTTCCAACTTTTAAAAAGCCATATTTCCCATTAATCATGACCTCCTTCTTGAGGCTTGTCCTCTGATAGCATTCATTGGTCTTTTATGACACATTCTTCTTGAATTAATAATCACTACATATTGTGAAATTTAATTGTAGTAAATAGTTTTAAATTATTTTACCATTTTGATGCATGATTTTCTTCTAGACTTGAGCTTATTTTTATTTATTTATTGTTTGTTTGTTTATTTATTTATTTTTAGGCAGTTCTACAGGGTCTTAGATTTTAATGGTATCTTACCAATTAATTCCTCTTTAAGAAATCATTCAGGAACTTTCCATTGCCTTTACAAAACAGTATCATCTAAATTCCTGAGTCTGACACATAAGGCATTTCACAATCCAGTCCTTACCCATACGTGTTCCATTCCTCAAGAGCGTCATTTCATTTCCACTATGATATTTTTGTATACGTACTTTCCAATGTACAGAAATACCATTGTCTAGTTTCTCACTTGGTCACTTCCTGATCATGGAATCGCTCAAAGGCCAGATTTCCCTATAAGCTTTTCCTGTCTCTTAGGACAATTTATAGCTTGTCTTCATCTTTCAGCTCACTTTGTTTACATCTTTATTAATACTTATTTGGGAGTATTATATTATTTTTAACTAGATATCTTCCTACCAAAACTCACCTTTTTGAGAGAAAGGAGTAATTTATTTATTCACAGGTGTAAAAGTGAAGCTTATCAGCACAGAAATCATGCAAATACATGAAGTCACACACCATTTCTAACCATGTCGAATGTGTTTGTCTTTGAGCACATTACGTAGCTTCTTTAAGCTGAATTCTTCTTCTGTGAAATATGCACATTAATATCCCATTTCCCATATAATTTTTTAGAACTAAATGAGAAAATAAATGCAAAGTGCTTAGCAGAATGCCTGACAGTTATTAAATTTTAAATCTTATTAATATTAAATAATAGATACAATGATAGCCATTGTGTTAGTAGTAATACTAATAAAATTAATAGTTTTTAATTTTTTTATTTAGTAGAGTGTCCCTAAAAGTACTAGTGAACAAATGGAAAAATAAATTACTTAAATGTGGGAGGTAACAACTCATATAACTGCCACATTTTAGCCACAAAGGCATACCAACCTCAAAGAGAAAACAAAAACAAAAACAAACAAAAACAGGTAGTATCCTTTTTACAGTAATAATGTTTTCCTCCTGTGGTGTGGTAGGTGAGGACAGAAGAAGAAGTAACACGAGTATGTAAGTGCACTGGAGCTATTCATGTATGCGTTGGTGGATTGGCAAGGTCACCTCCAAACCCATCGGCAGTAAGCCCATGTTTCTGGGTTTCTCTAATCTGTCATATTTCTTACTCAGTGCAGAGACTTAAGACCACTGAATAGTGGGAGCCTTCCCACCAGAAACAAAGCATATTGAAGTTGGGGGGTGGAGTGGGCTGCCACTAAGGCAAGGAACTGACGTTGAATTTTGTATATTTCTTTTGCACTAGTTATTTGTTCTCTTAGCAATAACATGGAAAGAAAGTAGCCTATTCAAATCCTTGTTGTCGCTTTTTAATTTGACCTGGCCACTTCAATTATGTATGTCACATTTTTTGTAGTTGTGCCAAAAAATTACTGAGAAATTGTGTAAAAATGTGTAGAAAATATATCAGAATTTTGTCAACATTAAATTAGACTACACATTTGGAATTGACTAAATATTCTGTCCAGTTACTTGACAAAAGATGGTTATAAAATTATTGTGTATCTGGGTCCCTGAAATTTCTTTTCCTCGAACCAATACAAACGTAATCAATTATTTATGTTTAAAATATCAAAATCTTATTTATTATCCCTGATAGGAAGTCCCATGTGGATGAAAGTGTATGTTTGATGGAAATTGTTGGTTTGGAGAGGGTAGTTTGAGAGTATAGAGGTTTTAGAAAATGTAGACTATATTAGGGCTGAAAGAATGAGGCAAGTTAAAATGAGTATCAAGTCAGAAATATGTCACTCTCCCTGTCTTTCTCCCTCCCTTCCCCTCTCACTAAAATTAAATTAAAAAATCTTTAAAAAATATGTCAAATAATGTATTATTTTGCCTAGGAATTTTTATGTTTCATTTACCACATAAAACAAAGTGATTTATCCAGACTTGAGATATTTTATAAAATAGCAGTTCACAAATAGTTTCACCTCATGGTCCTCTATGAGAATATGATTCTTTCACAATGAAGAATCAGTTTTCCTCTTTCTTTTACTTGGAGCAAAGTCTGAATGTTAGCATTCATCTCTTGAATGTCTGCCCATACTATAATTACTTAGTGAAAGCAGAAGTGAACTGAGGGTGAGGCCAGTAACTTCCAACTTTTTCTGTTTTCTGACTCCAATTGCTGAGCTTTTTCTTTAGATTGTACATTGCACTCACCCAAATGATTGTAAAGTTTGGTTTGAAGGTATGCTTGGATGAACATCGGCTTTATTTCCCATAGTACAGCCCCAGCCTTCAATACCACCCAGAAGCTTCTACATAGGCTGAATTCTGCGGCTCAGCAACTAAGTGGTACAAGCCACAGGGAGTGCGTAATACCAATTTTCCACAGCCTGCACTGCCTACCCATTTGCTTAAAATTGCGATTCGAAGACATTCACTTTACTCTATAAAGCTCTAAATAGTTTGGGCTCTGGCTGCCTCAGAAATCCCTTTTCTCCCTCTGCCACGTAATGACAACTGAAGCCAGGCAGTATGCTCCTGATGAAAACTCCCCAATTTAAAGCACATGGAGCTTTATTTAAAATGGGAAGAGCACTCCTCATGGTGGTCACTTTCGTAGGAATCCCGGCGCTGCAATGGTTGGCCGCAGGCCCATTCAATGACCTTCTGGGTGTCTCTTCCTAACGAACTTTGATTAAAATATGTACATGGAACAAGGCTATCCTTTAATATTTCTGGAACTTTTCATTGCTTATATACTATTTTCATAGTAATTTTATGTTTCTTTTGTTCATTGTGATATTAACAAGTTTGATAAAGAGTATAATTTAAATGTATTACTTCAACTCATCTTTAAAATTTTTCTAAAAAACAGCATAATGGCAGGATTTAGCACAAATATTTTAGGAGCTGTTTCTGGAAATTAATTGCAGTTGTGTTTTAGAAAAATATTATGACTGAAACTTAAAAGAGTCATCAAAACATATCACTAAGGGCTGAATAAATTATGGAATCTTTTGATATGTGACAAAAATTGCATGCACATATTTTTGGCCCTTCTGTGAACAATATATTTTAATTAGAATGTAATTGTTTGAAAGAAATCTAATTTAATACTGACAAAGCTCACTTTTTTGTTATACATGTATATTACATTTCAGTTTACACTTTTAACAATCAATATTAAATTTAAATGAAGATAGCTTTTCAGATTCAAATTTAGCAACTAAAGAATTGTAAGGGCAAAAATACCAATAATCACATTAACCATAAATTACTATTCAGTTATATTGATTTTCTTGTTTTATAATCTAGCCTCCTTGCAATTAAGTTACCAAATTTCCTATTACTTTATATTTAATTTTAAAATATGCAAAATATTCCAGTTTGGGCCATTTAAAACTGAGACAATGCACTCTTTTGGGATAAGAGATTTTTAGTTTTAATGGAAAAGCATTGGTATTCCAACTCAAAAATCAAGTTTGTGAAACCAATATTAAAATGCATAATTTAAAGATAGTCCAAACTACTTAATATATTGAATAGTACAACTGGGAAAGTAATCCAGCTAATTTAAAGGCATTTGAGGACATACTGAAATTCTCTTATGTTTGAGAAAACTAGAGAATCTATGTAGCTTCATAAGGCTATGCATTTCCTGGTTTGTTATCTTAATATTTCCTTACACCCAAATATTACCAAATCCTGTCATGTTTGTTCTTGGAAATTCACTTGACTTTGTCTTTAGCTACACATTTCTTCCAACTGTCCTAATCCACAGATTTCCCATTTTCCCATCTGGTACTCTGCACCTGTCCCTTCTGCCCCTTCTCCTTCATCTTGCCCCAGGCGCTTCTCACATACTGGACGCCCATTCTCAAATGACTCTTATTATCACACCATTGTTGCTAGGCAATGCTCTTGCTCAATGGTGTAGCGAAACATCAATATCTTTGTATTTCCTGTTACACTAAGGCTTACATTTTCTACTTGTTCCTCAGGATTTTCAAATCTCCTTGATGATCTGTCTCTGAGGGATTGTTCTTTGATCCACCAGAATCCAATTTGATATTTTCACTAGTCTTGGCTAGTCTGTTTATTTCTTCCTTTGAACTCTCATGGCAGTTTAAGTTTGAATAACACTGTTGCATAAATCATTTTCTAATATATCTAATATTTTTCTCTAATAATTAATGCACTTGATATCTAAGATAAACTGTGTTTATTTCTCCAATTTAACAACAACAACAACAACAAAAGACCAGTTAAGAACACAGCTCTAGATGGTACAGCTCAGTGAATTGAGGGCTGGCTGTGAACCAAAGGGCACATGCCTGGGTTGTGGACCAAGTCCCCACCACAGGGTGTGAGAGAGGCAACCACACATTGATATTTCTCTCCCTCTCTTTTTCCTTTTCTTCCCCTCTCTATAAAAATGAATAAATAAAATCTTTAAAAAACCTCTAAAGACAAGGGCCATTTCTTGTCCAATTAAATCTTGCAAACAAAATTTCCACACCATAAAATACATCACAGAAACATTTTTTAAAAAGTGAGATGTTTTCGTATGGTTGAGTTCATTAGTAAAGATATCCTAGAGTTAGCAACATTAGAAAGCAATACCCATTGCTGAGAAAGTGGTTGAACCCATTTCCAGAAATCATAATCGTAGTCATTTTTAAGTATGGGTTGAGGCGGGGTAACAGCGAAACAGAATATGAAGAATTTGTTTACGGTTGGGCAGTCTAGGCACGATGTCTTGTGTGTGAGACCCATGCAGCTGCGTGGGACCCTGCCTTCAGAGAGGCTCCATGCCATCCTGAAATTCTTCACAATATTTTAACACAGGGCCTTGCATTTTCATATTGTACAGGGCTCAACTACTATCATGTAGCAGTCTTGGACTTAGAGCAGTGTTTTTTCAAACCTGGCCATCTCCCAAGTATGAAGGGGTCAAAGCAAATATTTTTTAATGGAATCTTTTCTATACTTAAAAAAAGAGATAAACACATGTATTACAAAACCAATTGGTCCACAGTACATATATAGATATATCAATAGTTTAGAATAAAGGGATGCTTTTATATCTCTTATATTATTGTCTAATGAATGCATGTGAAGATCATTTGCAAGGCCCAGGGCTCACAACCCATCTCTTACAGGAATCTTGCTCTGTTCTGTATTGTCAAATGCACTGTTCCTGAATAATTTTATATTTCTTAGCTTAAGACAAAGTTAGAAAATAGTAACACATTGCCATTTGGGGGAATATGTATTGGAGAATATAGATTTTCTTTGCACCGTACCTCCTAAATGCCATTTTTCATACTTTAATAACATTCATCATACTGTGTGGCCCACTGTACAAATACTTGCTTCCTATGACTCTCTCAAAGGACGTTAACTATGCTTCTTTCATGATTTCAATTCTTTCCAAGAGTATGCAAAATAATATAAAGGATGGTTTGCTCTCAATTTACTAATAGGAATTTTATAGCATCAAGATAGAACAACACACTTTCCAGTAATGTCTTCTCCTGAAGTCATTAGGCTGTATTCTTTGCATTTCTAGAATATGACTCCCAGCACAGAGTTGGGAGGGATGGTCTTGGGTAGAATGAGAAGAAGAGCAGCCCATTCCAGTGGATGACATCCCTTGACACTGATGGATCTTCTCTACTCTGCCTTTGGCCTATACCAGAAAACAGATGAATATTCTCTGCACAGATGGGATGACAGCCACCCTAGAGGACTATCTGACATGAGGCTGAAGCTGATACAATGTGGGGGGTGTCAATGGATTGTCCTGGTGGGGTAGTAATAGTAGGTGCATAAGGTATAGGGTACTTGCTGCCATCCCTGCAGTTCTTGAGAGATGTATCAGAGGTGCACCAGCATTGGCAAATGGACAAGTCGGAGCTCATATGGAGGACCACACATGTGGTTTGGACCAAGGATTAGTGGTTGGGGTTTGGTAGGCAAGAGTGCTGATATCTTCTTAGTCTAACATGCAATATCATACCAGGAGGGCCTGAGAAAAGGACTCTGGATGGAGCTGCCTGCCTGGAGCATAGAGGATTGAAGATCACCCCAAAAGGAAGAAGCGAGGCATAAAGCCCACTGAGATCCCAGTCTAGACTAGGTGAAACCCATAGAGAAGGCACTGGCCCAAGCAATTGTACAAAGATCTGAGCACATCTGATTTACTTAGATTTAACTCTGATAATTACATAAAAGACACATCACAGAATCTCACTTCCAGTTATTTTAATTTTTAGATCTGGGTATGTTCTATAATTCTTTATTTAAAAAAAATTCAGATGACTCTTATATTTTTTGAAGCTTGAGAATCATACTATTAGAACCATGCTAAGTTACCTCTAAATAGCCCTTTTCTACCTCCAATAAAAACCCTTAAAGGATGGTCTAAAAAGAGACATAGATCAGATAAATATAAAAATTTCATGGAAGTTTCAATATTATTTCTACTAGGTTTAAAATGATCCCCAGGACTGAATTACATATTCATCTTATGATCTCCCACAAGACACTTTGACTACCTGGTGCATTTGTTTCCTGTGACTGTCTTAACAAAATGCCACAGACGTGTTGATTTAAAAAGAGAAACTGGTTCTCTCGCAATTCTGTGGGCCTGGATCCTGACATCAGTGTGTCAGCGGGGCTCTGCTTCTTCTAAAGTTTCTGGAGGAAAATCTGTTCTTTGTTTTCTTCCAGCTTCTGGTTGCTAACAGCCTTCCTTGTTTTGTGGCTACATTACTTTATTCTCTGCTTCCATTGTAGCATGGCCTAGCTCCTATATCACTCAAATGTCCCTCTGCCCACACTTATGGACACTTTTTAATGGATTTAGGGCTCATCTGAATAATCCAGGGTAATCCCTTTCTTTCAAAACATTTAACATAATCACATATCTCACAATATAAATGTAAATATTTACTTTTTATCACATGAAGTAATATTCACAGTTTCTGATAATTAAGAAAAATTAATCTTTTTACTGGGTTTTTCCATTCAGCCTATGACACCTGGTTACAAGCAAGCAATTATATTTGCTACCATCTCTGTAGAACCTAGTAGAAAGCTTAACATGTAGTAAGCATGCCACAGATAGTTTTTGAATGAAAAATAGATAGCTGATCTTACAACAGCTCTTTAGCTCATGAAATACTAAAGCTCAAATTTCAAGAGTGTGAATACATGCGTAAGCATATGTTTTCTAAGTATGTTTCTACTGACAATATAGTTTAAAATAGGCATTTCAATCCCTATATTTTAGACAGTATTGCCATCAACATTTCACTATTTAAATCGTGGATAACCTGGCCAATATAATTTCAGCACTGTGCTGTCATAGCACTAATTTTTATGTTTAATTTGGTTGAAAAGACATGATCAACTAAAATCAAGCTTAAGGCAAACAATTCACTTTGCGTTTATAAATCTCATATAAACAAAGGGTAAGCATTAGGATTTCATATAGCAGAACAGAAACTTTCCAAGTCACTTTATTGCCCCTGAGAATGGGGATTAATACACTATGCTTCCTAGTGGGCCAAACAATGAATAGCATGTTTATTTATAAGGAATAAATGTATTGACAATCTTCTATTGCAAGGCAATGAGCTTTGCCTTAAGGATAAAACAATAAATATGAAACACCCATTGGTGTGAAAGAAAGTAGGATTTAAAGCAGTTACATTTTGATACTGTTTTCTAGTTCAAGAATTAGTAAAATAATTAAATTTAACACAGAAGACAAAGTTTTTATGAGAGCGCAGATTCCATTGCTTCAGTTGAGAATGACATTTTTTTACCCTGCTTAATCTGTAAGGACTTAGATACTTACATTTAGAGTCCCTGTACTGAGTTGTGGAAAAAATCTCACACTTTGTAAATAATAACCCCAATGCCAGTGCTTAAAAAAGTTAACATTATCTTCTAAATCATAACACTAGTTAGAGATAGAGTTAGGACTAGACTTACTACCTTAGTCTTAGGCTACTACAAATTTCCAGATATGAAACTGTAATATAGAAAAGTATTTTTAATGTTTTTCTTTCTCATGATTTATATTAAGATCAAACCAAGGAGAGGCATATCCTGTATACTTCTTCCAAAAAGTCTTCAGAGATCCTCATTATCATGTAATAATTTCCTACATATTAATTTACTTATACACAACACTTTTTTTCTATATAAAACATTCTTTGTATGTTGATGTTATTTTAGGTTTTTAAGTTGCCAAAGGCAAAGGAAATATATGCATTTGTGGATTCCTAGGCATATGGTGTTACTAAGGTAGCTGAGATGTTTGTAAATCATGGTTAGTAAAAATAGTTAACTTCCAAAATAAAAGAGGTATTAAACATGTTAGAAGTTATGGTAAGTTCCTTACTACAATAATTTTGTGATTATCTGGAAAGACCATAAGCTAAGTAAAAACATTCATCTACTTAAAGATCGAGCACATTACCTCTGAAAGAAAAAAAATTCACTGGGAAGTTTTATGTTTAGTAAGTTATATTTTAAAATATTAATCTTATTAAAAAATTTTAGACCTTTAATATCTTTAGTAAAGCTAAATTTAATTTTATTTTTAGGTAAAATTGTGATATAGGCATATAAAAATCTGAGTAAACAGTTGATCTATTTAAGTAATTATTTTATTACTTGACAAATTCACCAATATGTTCTACAAAATAAAATCTTGGAAAAACTTATAATAAAGGAAAATTTAGATATAAAAAGGTATCTACACCAAGCACATGTATAATACACATACGAAATTAGGACAATTATTGTATTCAACTCCTCATGCTAACAAAGAAATGATTATGGAAGCGGGGGCAGGCAGGTGGAGAGGGTAAAGGGGTGAGAAGTAGGACAACTATAATAGCATAAGCAATAAAATATTTAAAAAAGAAGAAACACATAACTTAAATGTGTAATTTCGTATTCATCAACATGTCTGGCTACACAATTTGAAGTACAAAATAAAATGCAGGGCCCCTTGCTCAAAATTATTAAGAATTTCAGACAAAAGAATATTTTACCATTTAATAACACCTTATTCTAATTATAATAGTTCCAGATCCTAGACATTTTTAGTAAGTAATACACTGGAGTTACCATGGTTCCAAGTCTATATACACTGAACATATCTTATGCTAGGATAATGAGACTTTTCTATTTACCCTTGTGGGTTCCTTTTTACAATGAACCCTCCATCTGTGAATTCACTGAGCTCCCACCATACTGTGGGCTGTGATGGTGATGAAACAGACCAAGGTCTTGTTTTCCAGCTTTGTATTCTAGGGAGAAAGACAGGCCACAGGCAAAGTTCAAAGGAAAAAAACAAAAACAAACACAAAAACTATGTAATACCTGGAAGTAGGTGCTTTTCTAAAATTAGAAGGGATTAAGAACACACAGGATCCTTGAAATATTTATTCATTTTAACACAAGAGATATGAAAGTCTCTTTCATTGTTGATGTACTTCTATCAGCAAATAAGGAAGGAAAAGTTGATGCAGGATGGGAGGGTATCCATTCAAGGACAATTTTTTCAAGTGAGAGAGAGGAAAATAATTCAGTGCATAAACAGAATGTTTGACCTTAGTAGCTAATACATAGTCATTATTTTAATTGGAAATAAAGTGGAAAATAAGATCACAGGATCACATAGATGGATTGATTTTGTAGGGTGAAGGTGAAGCTGTCCTCCTCTTTGCCCTGCTTCTGTGAAGTAAGAAGTTAGGTCATCAATCAGGAGATCGTAATTTTGGGTGAGTATGTGTCACAGATATTTTAGTATTCTGGTAGGCTCCTTCTCACAAATTCATAAAGTAAAAACATGAGACTACAAAGGAAAAATCAGTTATGCTAAAAATCTGCTAATTAGTTTCCAAAATGTTAATAAGGGATAATTTTAACATAATAGTAAATGTGATCTTTCTTAGTCTGTTAAATTACAAAAATGAACAGTAGATTTCAAAACTATCATTTTGCAGTTGTTGTGAAGATATACGTAGTTCAAGATGTTTGTAGAAACTGCAATGTTATGTGTGCGTGTGCGTGTGTGTGTGTACACGCATATACAAATTTTCTGTTGGAGACAACATCCATAGATAGACTGTTAAAACCTCAATCATGTGTTGTTTATGTTCATAGTTAAAGAAAATGTCGAATTTCAGTTAGCTATTAATTAAAATATTCTATAATATTTTCAGTGCAAATCTATGAAAACCTGTTTCCTCTACAGACTCCAAAAGCTTCTGTGAGTGCTAGATTTAAAAACCTCTGAAATGCCCTGGCTGGTGTGGCTCAGTGGATTGAGTGCTGGCCTGGGAACAAAAGGGTCTTTGGTTCAATTCCCTGTGAAAGGGCACAGGTCTAGGTTGCAGGCCAGGTCACCAGTTGGGGGCAAGAGGAAACCACACATAGATGTTTCTCTCCCTCTCTTTCCCCCTCCATTCCCTCTAAAAATAAATAAATAAAATTGATTAAAAAAACAAAACAAAACAAAAAACCTCTGTAGTATGAGGAAGCAGAGGGACATAGAAATGTTTAGAAGACAAAAAGTAGATGTAAAATTTCTGTTTCTGAAATTGAGACATGAAATTGACATGGAAACATATCAAGCATGTCCAGTTTAAGAATTATATGAAATGTGTTATAAATTTAAAGGGCAGTGACTCAGTGCAGTATGTATTCTGCTCCAGACAGGTTTAGCAGTGTGTGTGAACACAAGGTAAGTCAAGTGTTTAGTTTAAGAAGTATGCAATTTTACACTCTATGTAAATTTGGCAGAGGATGTGATAAAAGAGGAAAAGATTACTATCCAGGTTGTTTTGGAAGAGAGTGAGGTAGTATAAATTGTTTAGAGCTCCCCATAAAAGCAAACATGTCGAACTCATTTTCACCAGGGGCCACATCAGCCTCGAGATTAGCCTTCAAAGGGTCAAATGTTATCCTAAGACTGTATAAATGTAACTACTCCTTAACTAGGGGCAAGGAGCTTGGCACTGTCTTAGGCTAGAAACGAGGTGTAGGGCTGGATTTGGCCTATGGGCCCTGTGTTTGCCACCTGTACCAATGAAAAATTTTGTGGTGTAGTTTCTAGAATATATTACCTGAAAAGATCAGAGATGGACAGAGACTAGGATGCCTTAATTTGAAATTTTAAGATGTTTTTATATTTTTTTAAAGATTTTATTTATTTATGTTTAGAGAGGGGAAGGGAGGGAGAAAGAGAGGGAGAGAAACATCAATATGTGCTTGCCCCTCGAGCACCACTTGTGGGGACCTGGCCTGCAAGCCTAGCATGTGCTCTGACTGGGAATTGAACCAGCCACCCTTTGGTTCACAGTCTGGCACTCAGTCCACTGAGCTGCACCAGTCAGGACTACATATTTTTTAAATTCATTAACATTTCCTGGATTGAGAGATAGATACTTGATATTATGCACTCCTTTAAAATGCCAATGTTATTAATTTCATAAGTTAATCTCTTAATATTAATTTAAATATGAACACTTCTCCAGTCAGAGTAATTACCCAAAGAGTTAATGAAATCTTGTGGATTTAACTAATAACATATCTAAAAATATTTAGAGTGATAGAAAACTTATTTGCTTCTAAAATACAAAACCACAAATCACATGTACATATATATCAGATTTATTGTGCTTAAGACACAAAATATACAAAAATTGAATAAATTTTAAAAGTAAGTAAAAATATAGTAGAATGAATGGCAAGTTTTTATTACACATATTTAAATATATTTCTTAATTAATCTTTTTATTTTTTTCTTTATTTTTTAGGGTGGCTTGTTAGGTTTTAAGGATATTTACCAGTACAACTTTTTGCAATTTGCTAAGATTTTGATATTTGAAACATACCTAAAAGTGAAAGAAAGAGAGGTCAGGAAGAAAGGGGAGAGACAGAGAGGAAAGAGAGAGACAGAGACAGAGACAGAGAGAAAGTGAGAGAAAAAGGGGGAAAGAAGAAAGAAAGGGAACAAAAAGAAAAGAGGAAGGAAAGAAAGAAGGAAGGAAGGAAGGAAGGAAGGAAGAAAGGAAGGAAGGGAGGAAGGGAGGAAGGAAGAAAGGAAGGAAGGGAGGAAGGGAGGAAGGCATTCTTATACTGGCAAAGGTTTCAGGATCTGAGTTTTCACCAGTCGATTTTTGTTCTGGTCATGGTACTTATTTTTGCAATCAAAAATAGTCTAAACCTTTGTTTTGTTTCCTTTTAAAATAAAGTTTTATTTGTTTTATTACTGTTTTTTTAAGCCCTTTACTTCATATAGATTTTGCTTTTTTTAGTCTTGGTAGATTTCCCAAAAAGGATGTTTTCTTTGACTTTTGTGAGGCCATAGAAATCTAACCTATTGTTCTGTCATTGTGATTTATTGGCCTAGTTACATTGTTATATTGTTATAATTGGAAACTTATATATTTCTTAGCATTATATCTCTAAAATTAGTCTAGTCATCTAGAAATGTTATTTCAAGGGATAGGAAGAACTGTTCTTCTCTCTGGGATCTATAACTAAAATATCATCTTGGAGCATACTGGTTAAATTTCCTATTTACTTGTATTTTAATTCCTTATTAATATTTGTTTATTCTTTCTTAATATATAAGAAAATATATGTGTAAATATTTAAGATATATTCAATATATTTCATACATATACATGTATATACACTGACATATACATGCATACATACAAAGTCTGTCCAAAAAGCATCAAAAGTATCATAGCTAGGCACTATGAAAGATAGAGACACTTATTAATGAAGATACAAGATATAAGAAACATTGTGCATTAGGCACTGACACCTCAGTCCCCTTCAAAGTAAGCACCTTAGGACCTCACACAGTTCTCCCAATCGCCATCAGCTGCCCCATCATATCTTCCTAAATCTCATCCGTCTGAAATCTCTTCCCTTTCAAAGGTCATTTTAGTTTTAGAAAAAGCCAGAAGCCACAGGGCACCAAATCTGGGCCGTAGAGGGGCTGAGTGACCTGGGTGATTTGATGTTTTGCCAAAAAACTCAGCACACGATGTGATGCATGAGCAGGTGTGTTGCTGTGATGAAGGTGCCAGTCACCAGTTGTCCATAACTACAGCCTTCACAATCATCCAGAATTTCTGCAAAGGAATGTCCAAGTTTAACACAATATTTGATGCAGATTCATTGCCTGAGGTCTGTCCAGAAAAAAAGCCCAGCCATTGTTAATATGTGGAGAATGGTTTGTGCGACATCAGTGTAACCTGGCAGCTATAGAGAGTGGACTGGGATACACATACATAAACAATGATGACTTCACTGCACTAGTCAGTGGGTGCAGTAGACACCATTGACGGAGGATGTGTACTTTGTGGCTGTCACAATCAAAATGATTGAGTGAGTAGAGCAATGAATCTGCATCAAATTTTGTGTTAAGCTTGAACATTCCTCCATGGAAACTATTAGGATGATTTAGAAGGCTTTTGGGAATGATGCAATGAGTGTAGTACAAATAAAAGTGTGCACAAACACTTCAAAGATGGTCGAGAATCTGTTGAAAGTGATCCACATTCTGGAAGGTCTGCAACAAGCAGAACACCTGAGAATGTTGAATGTGTGTGGGCTACAATCAACAAAGATCAGTGACTGACAGTGTGAGAACTAGAAGCTGATCTGGGGATTCCAAAACTACTGTGACCAATATTTTGACACAGGATCTTGGCATGAAACATGTCATAGCAATATTTATTCCATGGTTACTGCTACCAGAGCAGGAGGAACATTATGCTGTATTTGCTAATGACTTTATTCAAACTGCTATCAATGAACCAGATTTCCCCAAGAAGGTCATAACTTTGAAGGAGACTGAAGCATACCTTCTTCAATAAATGTCTTTTCTTCATATTAAGTGTCTGGATGCCTTCTGGACAGATTGCGTAGATCACTAAGAACATGAATGAGGCCATATATCACAGCATGGTTTGTAATATCATAAAGCAATCTGAGTGTCCAATGATATTAGATTGGCTAAGAAATAAAGTGGAGGGTGAGCATCATAGGGTTCTATCCTTAAGGAAGGAATAATAAGTGAGATGTAGACTTAGCCATGTAATTTCATCATGATTCTGAGTGAAAACAAAATTATAAAATGAATGTTATCTATAACCTAGTAATTATTATATAAATTAAAATAAACACATAAAACTATATGCATCTAAAAAAGAATACACATTAAACATATCTGAGGTGTGGAAGTTAGGAAATAAATAAAGAAGAAAGCATGGATAAAAAAAGAAGAGAAGGACAAAGATGAAAAATAATATCTATATTTTTGTATCATGGAAGTTTTATTTTAGTAGCCCCCAATCAATAATCAAACAATTCCATAAAATTGACCTTAACTTTAACCTTTTGTCTAAACTCTGTAAGTACCAACTCATTTAAAATTCTAGATCATATATTAGATTTTCTTAGTAAAGAAGGGAATACTAAATAATTGATTTTTCTCATGGACTCAGCAATAAATAACTTGTGTGTGTGTGTGTGTGTATGTGTGTGTGTGTGATATTGGGTTTTACTTAGGAGCAAAGCTTTAAATTCCTGTGATCTCTCATAGTATCAATCTATTACTACTGCAAAGGGGTAGGGAATAATTTGATTAAGCCACACACTATAAAAATCAGTTTGATTCCAATTATTTACTCAGTGCTGTATCATAATAAAGTTTTTATTTACTTTAAATAATTGTTGTATTTTAATTACAATTGGTATATAATATTATATTAGTTTCAGTGATCAGACATTATATACTGAGTGATCATCCAGTTAAATCTCCTATGCATCTACTACTATACATCATTATTACAGTATTATTTACTGTATTCCATAAGTTGTACTTTACATCTTTGTGACTATTCTGTAACTACCAATTTGTACTTCTTAATCCCTTCACCTTTTCCACCCGTCCCACCAAACATCCTACCATCTGACAACCATCAAAATGTACTCTGTATCTATGAGTCTGTTTCTATTTTGTTTGTTCTTTTATTTTGATGTTTAGATTCAATTGTTGATACATATGTATTTATTGTCATTTTATTTTTCTCTATTTTTGACATTTTCCCCTTTTTCTTATTAAAGAAGACCCTTTCATGTTCTATATTAATTCACTTAGTGATGACAAACTTTTTAAGTTTCCACCCCCTGCCCCCTGGGAAGATCTTTATATGTCCTTTGATTCTAAATGATAGTTTTGCTGGATAAAGTAATCTTTATTATAGGCCCTTGCTTTCTAACACGTCTAATCTTTTCTAATATTTTCTAATATTTTTTTGCCAGTCCCTTCTGGCCTGCAAAGTTTCTTTTGAAATATCTGCTAACAATCTTTTAGGAGCTCCCTTGTTGGTAACTAACTGGTTTTCTTTTGCTGCTTGTAAGATTCTCTCTGTCTTTAAATCTTTGGCTAAAAGGGTAGAAGAAAGAGAAAGAGGAGAAGGG
>PVKM010021553.1:10714-22580 GCA_004027735.1 Carollia perspicillata | reverse complement strand
CATGTGGCTTTGGCACTTAACAACTAAAGGCCAGACTTCCATGGCAGGGACCTACTTGCTCAAGTTCCACTTGTATTTCAGTCTAAAACACAATCAGTTCATCATGTAGGGGCCATGCAGTGTCAAGAAGAGATACATCTGGAAGTGACAGAAATCATTCCAGTCTGCCTTCCAATCACACATAGTCAGGCAGCTGCTTTCCCCACCCAGCAGTAGGTCAGTGCAGACTGGAGGGGGCTAGTGCAGAAAAGAACACCAGAACTGCTGCCATCATATTAGCTCTATAAAGAAAACAATAGGAGCAAGAATGAATAAAATAACAAAAATGAGGTGAGACAATTAAACTGTCTTAATCCCCTCAACTAACCTGGAAGAAAAAACGAGAAGAAGAAGAGTTAAGAAAGAGTAAAGCATACTGATCAGAGAAGGAGTTCTGGGAGATGAGGCAAAAGCAGCTGCATCTGCCATGTCTTGTTAATGTTGGAGAATAGGCTGGAAGGTCTAATTGTATATGGCTTTCTGTTTATTTTTCAATTTCTTTGTTTTTATTGTTCTTTGTTTTGTTACTAGAAGAAAAACCATTTCCTTGTCTCAGATGTAAGGAAATGAAGCCAGTCCTTTGGAGACAGAGCTGTATCCTCAAGGTGTTTCTTGTTGTTTTGTAAATATAGATACCCAGTTTGGATAACTACAACATCCTCTACTTCTGCCCAATTCTGATACATCTTTCTAGAATGTTGTATCTCTTCAAGTTGCTATTTCAGACATTTTGTGTGTTGAGGTGTTTTTAAGCTTCTTGAATAGTCTTTTTATATTACAAATATTAATTTTACTTTTCTTTCTCTTAGTAAATGTTTATTCAGCTATACAGAGGGAAGCCAAAAGAAAGGTTTTGTGCTCTGCTTGTATTTCTGAGGCTGCACCAGCCTGAATCTTCCCATTTTTCCAACTTACAGGAAGAAATCATACAGATGCCTTTCTCCCTGGCTGCCCAGGTACCTTTGGGCAGTTGTCCATTTTGTGCCCTTGGGCTTGATTAATAAACATAGATGCACCTCTTTGGGGATTTCCTCCCACTGATTTAGCCATTATCATCCATTAACACCTCCACTTAAATGAGTTTATCATGTTCATTTTAGTCTCTAATGGGCTGGGACTCAGAATTGGTTGGCTTTGCAGAAGAGTAAGAACTGAAAGGAATGACATAGGTGACATTTCTCAAACTAACAGAAAGACCCATAATACTGGTGCCTGAGGATTTCAGGGTGACCGCATGTGAAACAATTCAGCCACTGAGTGTGGAAGCTAGTCTTTGTATAATTATCTTTCAATCATTTTAATTAATCAGAGAGAAATGCTTATTTTAGTTCTGGAGAGTCCTTACTACCTCTGTAACCTAATGTTAAACTCCCATTGAAACAAAGAAAGGTGTCTTAGGCTCAGGGGGGAGTACAATATTCTTTCATTTCTCATATTCATTATTGTTGTTACTGTGTATTAATGGCCAATGGCCCCAATTCTTCACTTACTCATTTAACCAAAGTAGAATATCTACGTTGTGCCATGTGTATCATCCTAAGGAATTTGAGGGTTTTTTCCAGAGAGTTTAAGGAAAGCACTGGGGATTTTAAACATAGGAATAATGTCACTGGATGTCCTTTTAGAAAAATGGGTCTAGCTGCTTCTTTCTGAATTTTCTAGTTTTAAAAATCCAAATCTGTCAAAGCGTGTTGAAATAGGTAAGAACCAAAACAAAACAAAAACCTCTTTTCTGCAACCTTCTGCCACTCTCCAGGAAAACACATTTCTCTGTTTTCCACTTTCTTCTCTTAAATTGTATGCCAAGAAAGGCCATCCAATCTTAATGCAAATCCTAGTTGCTGGAATATGATGTCAGGTCACCTCAGCTCTCACTGTCTCTACCATCACCCTTTGCAAAGCCAACTCAGGTTTGGCTATCTGGCTAACAGGCCTAATCCTCTGAGATACCTGAGGTGGCTCTAAGGCTTCTTCTTCTATTAATGAAGAAAGAGACTTCCCTAAGGTGGTTGAGCCTGGGCTCAACCCAATATAGTCTCATTTTGGTTGCTCTTTCCACTATACATTAGGGCCATTAAAGATTGAGAAACTATTGTTTACCTGAGCCTCCAAGCTTTGTGGCTTCTTTCTGCACAGTGGGATTTCCACAGCATCATATAACTAGGATCTCACACCCTGCGGGCTTCCCTCAGTTGGCCTCCCTTAATGACTTTCACCTTTTTTGTACTTTGACCTTCTACTCCTCATTCAAATTAAAGAACAATGGTTAGAAGACAACCTTCATTTCAGTTTTTATACTTGCAGTGATTTTTCCTACCCCTTTCCATCAGTGTGCAATGATAACGCCAACACTTGTTATCATGGTTGTGCCTTGGCCAGGGGATACTTTCTTTCAGCATCCTTAAATGGCATTACAGACCTGGCCTTGTAGGGTGCATATTCTTGGCTAAATTTTCCCATTTACTTCTCCTCTGAGAAGCAGATTATTACTCTTCTAAATACCTTGAGCAAAACTTAATCTATTCCACACGTTCACATATGTAAAACAACAGTGACGAAGGAAGCTGTTTGAAATGAAATGAGAGCTGAAGCTCACACAGTTAAAAAAAAAGAAAGAAAAAAGACTTGGGCTGACATCTCTCCCTCTCCGCATGACAGGATTAAAATGGTTTTAATTATCTCACCTGGTTTTTGTTGTTTCATTTATTGTTGCTCCCTAGTGTTTTCATTATAGGCCTAATATGCAAATGATAGCATAAGGTCTGGTGTTATTGTCTGGATTTTTCCCTTTAAAAGAGTTGAAGATTCCCAGGTTAAAAAGTAAAAATGTTTATAAATGCATGATGACAAGAAGAAAGGCTTAAGTTACTGTGCTCAGTCATGTTCAAATGCCGATAATAACCGAAGACTCCAGACTGAATATCTCACAATTTGTTTGAGTAAAGTAAATGGGTTTCTAATATGATCTGGGTATGAAAAAATGTGGTAATTGAAGGGACCTGTGTGATATCACGGGATGTATTCTCAGGTCCATCCTGCAGCCCAGGCAGCCACACACAGTGGGCTGTTTGGGGGCAGGGCAGTTTTCTGACTAAAATATACTCATATTCAGGAGTCAGTGGATTTTAGCTGTTCCCTTCTCTACAGTCTCTCAGAGATTAAGAAGATTAAGCCAATCATATGTTTTATGTAGTTTTAAGTATATTAACAACTAGATGCCAGGAAATCTCTAAATATCGGATAAATCTAAATATTAACATGAATTATAGCAACTCGTAAATCTTGTCAGCATGTCTGTCTGACTGCATATTTACCTTCATTTGGGGTTAATGTCAAAAATTTGCACTGAAGCCATTTTTGGACATGACACCCTGGACAAATGTCCCTCCTACAGCCATCCACCCACTCCACATAGGCAATGTCCTATGTAACAGGAATGGGAAAAATCCTATGAACAGGGAATCAATAATGATCTCTATAGGCCAAAAACTCTTCTAAATGCTTTATATGTATTAACTCATTCATTTTTCACAAATGTTGTGAAAGTGAGATTATAATTATGAGATAAATACTATTGAGATGAGGAAAGAAAGGCATAGAGTCATTAGTAATTTGTCAAGGATCATAGGTAGTAAGTGGCATAGCAAGTTCCAAAGTCCACATTCTTAACTATTATGTTATGGTTGAATCATGTAAAGTTGCCAATTGTCAATCACTTGTCACCTATAAATTACCAATTTCATATGGTTCAACTTAGTATGCTGAGATTGACTCAAGCTATGTTCATATGAGCATGCATATGTGGGACATGTTTGTTACTATTGCCGCTCAAAAATACATGTGAACCTTTTATCTGAATTTGACAAGTACAGTATTTGTATCTGAGTGTTTTTGCTCTAGGGCAAAGATTTTAAAATTCATATCTCCTTTCTGAAGGTTAGAGTTGTAGTAAAGCTGATGAGAGCTTAACAGGAAGGAAAACTTTCTAATGAGTACAGATGCCAAAGGTAGACTGATGGCTTCTGTCCACAGCAGTGGGAGTTTCTGCCCCAAGAGGTACACTCAGAAGTGGGGCATGCTACTATCTATAATGTTCACTGAGGTTTGTGTCCTCTTAATAGCTCAGCCAGAGCAGGAGTCCAGCAGCCATCCATCCTTGCTTGCCCAGGAGTGGGAAGGTGGCTGTGTTGGCCAGTGTGCCATGCTCTGATTTTCATCCCATATGGTAATATTCAGAAATCTGAGGCAAGGGAATGCTACTGAGAAACAGGGAGGTTTATTTGTTCTAGTTGAAATTTTTTGTAATTTGTGCAAGATTTAGAAAGAAATAATGCTATGTCTTTAAAAAGCTTATGTTGAGCCCTGGCTGGTGTAGCTCAGTGGATTGAGTGTGGGCCTGTGAGCCAAAAGGTCACCAGTTCAATTCCCAGTCAGGGCACATGCCTGGGTTGTGGGCCAGGTCCCCAATAGGCAGTGCATGAGAAGCAACCACACGTTGATGTTTGTTTCTCTCCTGCTCTTTCTCCCTCCCTTCCCCTAAAAGTAAATAAATAAAATCTTTAAAAAATAAAAAGGCTACATTGAAAGTCCTTACCTCGTGTAGTCTATTCTCAAAAACACACATTCCTTTTTGCCACTAATCACTTGCTAAACAATCCTGATTCCTCTCTTCTGGGAAGTTCCATGAAGCCCTTTAAGATGTTCACCATTGGGATTTAGTAGCATTGAATTTGCTGTAAATAGTCTCTGGAGGCTTATCTGATGACCACTCCCATGATCAGAATTTTACTGATGCACAGTGTGAACCTGTGTTCACATTGGTAATGGAGACATACCCAGACCTGCTCTCAGCAGCTGGCCAAATCTGCACAGTCCTGACATTAGCTGGACACCAAAAGTTACCCAGATTCCATGAACTGGCTCAGTGGGCTCTTCTGACTAGTAGGGTAGTTGTACAAACAGTACCCGAGAAAATGAAATCTAACTGTGCATGAGGTTGCACAGGAAGAGATAGAGCATTTTTTCAGGGTCAAATTGTTTCTTCCTTACACGCCATGTCCACATAGCTCCCCTGATAGCATCCCATTTGCTGTGAAATTTGGTTTTCCTGATTACAGCCTATAATGATTATTCAGCTCAGTGGATCAGATCTTACATTTCCAAAAGCCATTTTATATAGGCACAAATGTGTTTGTCCCTCATTTATCCTGATCAGTGGGGCATTCAGATATAAAGATCAGACTGAAAGCAATTTCTTTGCTTTTCCTTTGATGTTTCCAAAAGGGGAAGGGTATTTTGCATCCCTCGAGTGCTCCCTGATGGTGTGGAAAGCCCTGGAACAGCCAGTATGGGGTTGTCCTATTTTCAACCACAGTCATTTGACTGGTCAGCCAGGATGCTCCACATTGCCTGGTGCTTTGGAAATGTGTCTCAGCCATGAGTCACATGAATCACCCCTCATGAAAGTCATCCCATTTTCTGGCTGCTCTTGACCTCTGGAGTCAGGACAAGGGTAGGAGCCCATCATGACCACCCTAGCCCACTTCTATCTGGCACATCTTTACCTTTATGCCTATTACCTTTTCTCTGTGCTCATAGATTCTGAACAAAGCAGCAGCCAAGAAAATCCCATGTCGCTGAGTGACTGAAAATGTGACAGGAGGTCCTGGCCACACCGGGATGCCTCTCTCCAGGTGGCCCTGTTCTCTTTCCCTAAAGGTGGAAGAAGTCCTGTTGTCCTTGCCTATCAGGCCCAGCTCCAAGTATCCATTTTCCTTGTGTCACTTTATGCCTCTGCCCCTAGGGTTTGGAATAATAATTTCTAGTTCCCTGGATTGGCTTCCCTTTGCAATATGTTATGCACCCTCTTCTCCTTCAAGTCTTCCCTTAATATAGTTCATGCTCAGGGCTGCTGTGTAGGTCTGTCCTACAGGAGAACTTTTGGGGATCCAGAAACTGAGAGAAAGACTTATGGAAAATCTCATCCCTGCTCACAATCAGATCAAATATTTCTTGAGAGTAAAACACATCAAATATTGAAAGATGACAGCCATAGTCTTAGTATAAAGGCCAAGAAGCAGAAATTATTTCCTTGGGCTGTGCATGTATATGGGGTCTGCCCAGAAAGTATCCAGCCATGCAGTATGAAAAATAGAGGTATTTATTGAAGAAGATACAAGAAACATTATTCACAGGACAATGATGCCCCAGTTCCCTTCAAAGTAGGTGTGGGGCCTCACACAGTTCTCCCAATCACCATCAGCTGCTCCATCATATTTGGAAAAAGCCATAAGTTGCTGGTCACCAAATCTGGGCTGTAGGGGAACTGAGTCATCAGGGTGATTGATGTTTTGCCAAAAAATTCTGCATGAACAGGTGCATTGTCATGATGAACTGCCAATCACCAGTTGCCCATAGCTGCGGCCTTCTGGATCATCTGAATAGTTTCTGTGGAGGAATACTCAAGCTTAACGCAAAACTTGAGGTAAATTCATTGCTCTACTTGCTCAGCTATTTTGAATGTGATGGCCACCCACTATACATGTTCATTCAATGGCATCTACCATCCCCACTGACCAGTACAGTGAAGCCATCATTGTTCATGCATGCGTATTCCAGTCTACTCTCCTTGGCTTCCAGGTTACAAAAATGTCACACAAACCATTCTCATCACATTAACAATAGCTAGAATTTTCCAGACAGATCTTGTACAATTTCAATGAGTTTTGACAAATGTGTAAAGTTGTGTAACTATCACCACCCAGATTGTATATAGTCCCTTAGTGCTCATTTTCCTTCAATTTCCATTCCCTATTTCCAAGCCTTAGAAACCACTAATATGCTACTACAATTTTGCTTTTTCTAGAATTTCATGTAGTCATACAGTCTTTTTTATCTGATCTCTTTCACTTAGCAAATTGTTTTTAGAATTATCTTTGTTGTTGGGTATATAAAAGTTCATTTCTTTGTTTTGCTAAATAGTAATTTCATTGTGTGAACATACAGATATGCTAAAATATAGATTGATTCCAATCCGTGGCTATTATAAATAAAGTTGCTATGAACATTAATTTACAAGTCTTTGTTTGAACATATATTTTCCACTATCTTGGGTAAGTACTTAGGAGTGGGATTACTGGTTCATAAGTGCATGTTTAACTGTATAAGAACTCGTCTTGTTTTCCCAGTTGGTTGTACCATTTTGTACTTCATCCACAATATATGAGGATTCTGGTGCTTTTATATTTTTGACAACACATGGCACTGTTAGTCTTTTTCATTTTAGATATTCTAGTGCATATGCAGTACTACATTACTGTAGTTTTCATTTCCAATAGTTATTGATGTTAAATATACTTTTATGTTATTTGTCATCTATACATCTTCTTCGATAAAGTGTCTGGTCAAAATTTTTGCCCATCTTTTAAATTGGGCTGTCTTCTTATTAAATTGTATGAGCTCTTTATATGTTCTGTATACATACTTTGAAAATATTTTCTTAGTCTGCTTCCTGCCTTTTTCTATTCTTAACAATGTATTTTTAGAAGCAAAAGTTATATATTTTGATGAAGTCTAATTTATAAAATTATTGTGTAGTTCATGATTTATAGCCTATTAAATTTTTGCCTAACGCATCCTAAAAATTGTCTCATATTCTATTCTAGAAATTTTACAGGTTTTGACTTTATATTTAAATCTATTACCCATTTTGTGTTAATTTTGGTATGGGGTGTGGAGTTAGGGTCCAAGTTCACTTTTTGCACATCAATATCCAATTATTCCAACATCATTTATTGAAAGAAATATATTTTTCATATTATCTTTACATTTTTAATAAAAACAATTGATAATACATGTATGCATTTATTTCTGTATTCTATATTGCTTTAATGACTTACATGTATGTATGGTTGCTTTAGACTTATACTAATTGAAATTAGGTTGTGTATTCTCCAAGATTTTTTCAAAATGATTTTAGATATTCTAAGTCTTTTGCATTTCTTGTACATTTTAAAATCACCTTGCCAATTTGTACCACTCCCCCCCCCCCCAAATCCTGATGGGATTTTGATTAAAATCATATTGACTCTGTATGGCAGACATGAAAATACCTATGACTCTCCTGCTACAGGCAGGTTAATTGACTCAGGGCCCAAGATACTGTCCTATTTTACTTCATTTGCACCAAGACCATGCCTCCCACAGACTCCTCCCCAGTCAGGGACTGAATGTACTAGAAGATACTAAAGGAAACTCATTTCTGGGAGACACACAAATATTCTTTTGGTGAATTTAAACTTAAGGAATCTTCGCCATCTTTGTTGAAGCTTTCTTAGACTATGTGAAATACTAGGGGAGTCCACTCAGTGTTCTCTCTCTTCTTCACTTGGATTCATACTTGCCTCATAGTCTGTCATTACTTGCAGCTTGTTCTTACAGGCTCTTCCTTAATAAAATTTTTGCATATTGAACCATCTTCATGTTTACTTCTCAGAGGGTCTGGATTAACATAAGTATTGTGAAGGGTGGGCTGAAGAAACAGACATTAAGACAGGGGCAAAGAATTAGCTCACCTACTTCTTGGCAGGTAGAAAGCACATTTGGTCCTTGACACAAAATACAGTCCAATTGCTAAATATTTCACTGTCGATGACCCTTGAAAATATCTCTGTGGTGGTAAACACTGTGGTGGGTATGAAATATTGTGATATATTCTATCACTTAAAAATACAAGGAAAACAGTGCCTAAAAGACAACCTGATTGGCTGGCCAACATTGGATGTATTGACTCCCTGTTGTGGATAATGAGAGACTCATAGCTGTAAACACGTGTTCAATGGCAAAGTATGAAAACCATAGAGCCTGTCATGATGGTGGTGGTAGCCTATAAAGAAGTCCTTATCACTTGTGGCTGAAGAGCAGACATAATCTAAAGGCAAGCTTAGACCTAATTGTGAGAATGGCAGAGCTTCAGAAACATTCAAACACTCCTTCCAGGCAGTGGAAGTTGGACAGATGTCCATGATGATGTTGACTCTACAACACCCCTACCTGCACCTTCTGGGCATGCAGATGGACCCACCTGTTCCTAGCAAGGGCTAATACTTCCATCAGTCTGAACCACTGCAGAATCCTCCTTCTCAGGACTTAAGTGCCCCCTTTGGAGCTGTCCCCATCTTCGTCCCTGCACCCAGAGAGATGATTAGGGTTAAATCCTAGAATAATTCATCTGTGGTTAAGATAAGGCTTGATAAGACAAGAAAAAGATTATACCCTGTATACATAAAGAATCAAGAAAATAACTCCCACTGCTGATGAAGAACAGGAATCAGTGTGGGGTTAGATTTTGAGGATTCTAGGTCAAATATGCTAAACTTTAAAGCTGGATAATTAAGAATTTATTGATTTTTGACATTTTCTCAGGAGATAAAATTTATCACCCTGGCAAAGACCCAGAGATGAGATAAACACAAGTTGGTGCATTTTTTCAAAGCCTGGATGAAACAGTGGCCAACTCTAAGCAAACAGAAACACCTGAGGTTTCCTAACAGGTGGTATGGAAAAATTGAAAGCCTAAACATGACTGTGTTCCAATATAACATATGTACAAAAACAGGTAGTAGACTGGAATTGAATTTGGCTCTAGTATTCTGACCATTGTTCTAGACAACAGCACCCAAGGTGCTGTTTAATACCTATAATTTCAGAAGAAGAAAAAAGTAAGAATGAAGAAGAGTCTGAGGGCAGTTACCTCAATAAAAAAATCACTATTTAATTTTCAATCCCCACATCTGGGCCAATTTTTAGATCTAGTGCTCTTTGACCTAAGAGGTAGCCAGGTCCTGTCGGAGCCTGTAACATCACGACTAGTGTATTTTGTGACAGTTCCCTCATTTTTCCACAAAGATACTTGTCACCACTTATTCAGTTGACCATCCACTGTAGGAAGAGGAAAAAACAGAAATTTTGAGAACTAAATCTAAGTTCACATTGATACCCAAAGACTCAAAGTATTATTGGGGGTGACTCAAAGTAACCCCCATCAGAGTGGAGGCCTGAGGGAACCAGGTCCTGAAAGGAAGTCCTGGCTAAGAGCAAGCTCACATTTGGTGCCCTGGGTCCATGGACCTGCTTCATATCACTTCCCAGTTCCTGGTGCATGGTTGGAATTGATATACTTGCTGTTGGAGTAACCTAAAATTCTGTTCCTGTTCTGGGGAGTAAAATTTTTTTATATTGAGGAAGGCCAAATGGAATAGTCTGATACAATAGAGATTAACAACCTAAAAGATGCAAGTTGATGGTCCCTATCATATATCAATTTATTTTTATTTTATTTTATTTAGATTTTATTTGTCTTTAGAGGGGAAGGGGAGGAGAGAGAGAGAGAAATATCAGTGTATGGTTGCCTCTCGTGCATCCCCTGCTGGGAAGTGGCCTGCAACCCAGGCATGTGCCCTGACTGGGAATTGAAGCACGATCCTTTGGTTCACAGGCCCACACTCAATCCACTGAGCTACACCAACCAGGGTCATATATAAATTTAATTCATCAGTCTTGCCCCTTCTGAAACAAGATAGGTCCTGGAGAATTATAACCAAACAACCAGTCCAGTTTCACTGCCTACCACCTATAGGCAAAAACTTGAGATAGAATCTGGTTCCACAAGGAACCTTCACTTCAGATTGACCCT
The DNA here is from genome assembly GCA_004027735.1 of Carollia perspicillata. NCBI lineage: Eukaryota > Metazoa > Chordata > Mammalia > Chiroptera > Phyllostomidae > Carollia > Carollia perspicillata. The sequence goes on along the minus strand of PVKM010021553.1, from coordinate 11,848 downwards.
TAGACAGCCATTCAAAGCATGGAAGCCAAGCCCCACAACTCCCATATAGCTTTGCCTGCAGTACCTCTATTCCTCAAGTTCTGGTGGTCCTAATTGTATCTTAAGGTTCCTCCCTGACAGGAAAATAACTTTACTTTCAGGAAAGTAACCTTCACTCCTTTCCTGTCAAAACTGCTATGGCCCACATGACCAAAGAAGGTACCAGGCCATTTCTTCAGTGGGCTTTTGCTAGCTTTTAAAGTCAATCTTAGTTTTTCAAGGCTTTCTGGTAACAACCAGAGCCCAGGCATGCCTCCTTCAGGCATGACATTCCAGTCAAAGTCTTGGTTATTAAAACCACAACTTGAAACCAATTTTATTGGTTTCATGCAAAGGAGATTTTATATCCTTAATCATTAAGAATGCCAAATTCTAGAGGGATCAGATAGGAAAAAAAAAATACAAAGCAAAGCAGAAGTTCTTGTCCTTCCAGTATCCACAAAAATTGTATTTCCATGCCTTATATCTTTCATTACTTTACTTCCTAACCTTATGTAAAGCTTTAACACTTGGAATTCAATTTCTTTTCAAAACAGAAACAAAACAAAAAGTCAAAAGCAAAAAACAGAATTACAAAAATAAAAAATAAGGAGGAACTAAAATTAGCCTTAGAATCTTGTCTTCCACCAACTGATCCTACTAATCAGTCACACAGATGGCCTTTCTCAGTTCTCAAATAACATGAAGCCCCAATGGGAGAGACATTTTCTCACCTCAGCTGGCTCTAACCAGCACCAGATGACCTTCCCTGGGTCCCAAATGGAACAAAGTCCCAAACAACACATATATGTTCTCACCCCAGGCAAATTCCACCTGGCACCAATGGCACAAGATCCCAGTAGTAGAGGAACTTTCTCACCTACCAGAGCATCCATTAATCTCCTGGCAGAGACATGACCTCTCACCAACCAGTCTCATAGCAGAGACATGCTCTCTCACCCCAGCCAGCTCTAAGCAGCACTGGACAACATTTTTTATGTCCTAATGGCATGAAGCCTCAAATGGTGTAGACAGAGGATTCCCAGTATAAACAAAAGAGTTAAGTTTCCCAAGTCCCAAAAAGATTATAAAACAAAAACAAAACAAAACAAAACA
>PVKM010021553.1:0-10614 GCA_004027735.1 Carollia perspicillata | reverse complement strand
CACCCTCAGAAACATTTTTTTTTTTTGCTTTCTCTATGCCATACAACTTTCCACACTTCTTACTCACTTCATAATAACCATAATTCACTTTTGATCTTTGTCCTTTTTAACAATGGAATGGACCACGCTCAAACTCAGTATCTGGCAGTTAAAAAATCCCTAAAACTGTGAACACATAAAGTAAAGGAATATTGTCACTTTGCCTTGGGGCCCACTCTCTTCTGAAATACTAATTCAGATTACCTTCCAGAGTGCAGATCTAGTGTCCTTTTCAGCATCAGCCACAGTATCAGCGTTCAAATTCTCCTCAGGCAGTCCCCATTTTATTTGCATATGGTGGAACCAAGTCTTAATTCTTGTAAGCTTCAGAGAAGAAGGTATTATCAGTAGGGTGTCATAGGGATCAGTCTATTGCTCAGCTAACTGCTGTCAGGGCCATGAGTCTTCCAAGTGTTTAGTAAAACTCAGTCCCCTGGATGGAACTGGTGTAAGGGCTTGTCAGATGGGTAGGCATACCTGCAATGAGTAAATTTGTGCAGAATGGTTAGTGTTTGCCCTGAATGTTGTACACATTGCTTAATTTTCCACTCATGCTCCATTCCAAGATCTGAGATTTAGAAGGATCTCCCATAAATTATTTCAAAAGGGTTTAAGTTAAGTCCACTTCTGGGTGCTACCATTATCTGGAGTAAAGCAATGGGAAGCTCTTGGTCCCATTTCAAATGCATTTTCTGGCATATTTTTTCCAGGGTCTTCTTTATTCTGTGATTTATTTTCTCAGTCTTTCCCATAGATTGAGGTTTCCAAGATGCATGCAGTTTCCATCTTATTTGCCATGCCTATCCAACCTTCTGGGAGATATCCAAAGTGAATAATGGTCCATCGTCACTCTGAATACTGTGAGGAAGTCCAAACATAGGAATTATTTCTTTAAGTAAAAGTTGTGCTACTTTAGTCACCTTCTCAGTTCTAGTGGTAACTGTGGTGATTGAAGTAGCACAACTTTTTCCACCTGGAAAAAGTATCTACAAACTAATAAAAATTTGAAATTTCCTCTGCTTTTAGGCATTTGTGTAAAGTCTACTTGCCAGTCCTCAAATAGGCATAATCCTTTATATTGTACTCCCTTTTTTGCTGGGGTGCATTCTGTCTTAGGATTGTTTTTGGCACATATCTCATAGGCTTTTGTAATCCTCTGAACAGTCGTTTGCAAATGGGGGCCCTTCAACTGTGGCCAAATGAGGTCCATGAAAGCATGCTTGCCATAATAGATCCATTCAGGTATTTGAGGATAGGATACACTAGAGTGGGGGTGTCCAACATTTTGACATCTCTGTGACACACTGGAAAAAGAGTCATCTTGGGCTACACATTAAATACACTGTGACATGTAATCACAAAAATGTCTCATAATATTTAAGTAAATTTACAATTTTGTGTTGGGCCACATTCACAGCCATCTTGGGCTGCATGCAACCCACAGGTCACAGGTTGGACACCTCTGAACTAGAGCCTTGGATTGAGAGATCATACTATGGGTGTTGATCTTCCACATAGAATTGAGATCAGTGTTAGTGAATCCTCCTTCATGGGTCTGTTCCTTATCTTATTTCATATAATGAGGTTTAAATTTTGAAAAGTCCAAGAAGGGGATCAAAACCCCTAATTATGGTAGCCCTCTGGCTGCTTTTCTTGCTGTACCACTAGCAATTTGGTTCCCCTGGCTCATTTGCAAACCATCCCTTTCATGTGCTGGGCAGTGCATTATGGCAACCTGGTCCTGTAGATTTACTGCCTCTACAAATTGTAATAACTCCTTTGCATTTTTAACATCCTCACTCCCCAAGGTTAAGAGCCCTCTTTCCTTCCATATTGTTCCTTGGGAATGGACTACTATGAAGTCATATTTGGAGTTTATGTAGATGTTAACTTTCTTTCCCTGAGACAGCACTAAGGCTCTTGTGAGGGCTATCAGTTCAGCCTTCTGTGCCAAGGTTTCCAGAAAAAGGTCTTGGGCTTCTATTGCCTTGTCTACAGTGACTACTGTGTACCCAGCTCATTGTTGTCCATGGTCCATGAAGTTGCTCCTGTCTATGTACAACTCCCAGTATGGTGCTGCCAATGGTTGGTCCAGTATATCCATCCTGCTAGAATAAACTTGATCAGTAACTTCTAAGCAGTCATGCTGGAGGGCTGAGTTTCCCTCCATGTCTGGGAGCAGAGTGGCCAGCTTCAAAGTTGTGGTAGTCTGCAAGGTCACATTTGTGTCATCCACCAGAATGGCCTCATATTTCCCCATGCACCCTGCTGTCATTCAGTACCCCGCTTTTTTTTGTTGCTGTTCCAATAAAGTTAGGACATGGTGTGGTACCAATACTGTAATAGGCTATCCCAAAGTGAACTTCTCAGTTTCCTGTAAGATGTCATAGGTAGATAGCTGCCACTGCTCAGAGACATGGTGGCCATCCATTCGTCATGTGATCCACATTCTTTGAGAGCTAGGCAATGGGCCTGGGGATGTGTCCCAGAGTCTGGGTTAGTAAACCCAGTCCAATCCCTTGCCTTTCATGAGCATACAATTTGAAACACTTGTGTAAATTGGGCAATCCCTCCCTAGTGTGGGGGCCAACACCAGCTTTTCCTGAAAGGTATCAAATGCTACCTGACAATCGCTTGCCCATTCAAAATGTTCAGAGTCTGGTCCTTACAAGGAATCATTCAGTGGTTTTGCTATGAGTTCAAATTTTGGAATCCAATTTTGGCAGAACCCTGTAATCCCTAAGAACCCACAAAGCTGCCTTTGGTTTTTCTGGGATTTTTAGTGTAACTGTGGCTTGTTTTCTATCCACCATCAAGCTCCTAGTGCCCTATTTCAGCTGATATCCCAGTTATGCCACCTCCTGGTTGCAAATCTGGGCCTTATGATGTGACACCTTATATTCTCTTTTTGCCAAATGATTTAGAATGGTGTGGAACAAGCAGTCCTCATAGGTGCTGCTAGTTATACATCATTCAGATATCACAGAAGAACTCCTGATTTCAATTGAATATCCCATAGGCCCTTGGCTAATACTCCACCAAATGTAGTCAGTGAGTTCTGAAATCCTTATGGCAGCATAGTCCAGCAGTATTGGAGCATGGCTTTTGCTTCTGGCTCTTGCCATTTAAAGGTGAACAGTAGTTGAGCCTGTTTGTCTATTGGGATGCAGCAAAAGGCATCCCTCAAGTCTAGGACTGGAAACCATTTGCGATCTCTGGGCTTCATGGTCTACAGAGTAGAGGGGTTGGATTCTATAAGATGAATGTCCTGAGCAATGTCATTTATGGCTCTAAGATCTGTACAAATCAATATTCATCCCAGTTAGGTTTTTTGAGTAGCAAAAGGGGAGTGTTATTGGGAAACTGGCATGACTGGATTAGTCCTGATTTTAAGAATTTCTGCAATACTGGCTGAATCCCCTTTAAAGCCTCCTTTTTGAGGGGGTACTCTTTCTTCTTTGGGATCCATGTACCCCTCTTTAAGTTAACTTTTATAGGTTGAACATTAACTTCTTTATCTGGGGTTCCATCAGCCCAAATGGTTTGATCAACCTGTTCATCTCAGGTGGGAAGAGTCCACCTCTGGGACCTTCTGTGCAAGTCAGAAGTGCCTCAATCTGGAAAGCATATTGCAGTGGGACATCTATATAGTTGCTGCTTTTCAGGAGAAAAAGTTATTTGGGCATGCAGTTTACAAAGTAAATCTTGGCCCAGCAATGGAATAAGGCAGTCTGGCATATGGAGAAAATAATGTATGATCCTTTGATCCCCCAGCTGGTATTCTAAGGGTTGAAGGAACATGTGTTTTTGTTATCATCCAGTCACCCCAGTAACTGTTACTGCATCTGAACTTGGTTACTCTTGTGTTCAGCACTGAGTATGTAGCTCTGTATCTACAAGAAAATAAATTGACTTCTTCCCCATCAGCTGTACCTGGAGCTCCTGTGGGGGTATAGTAATAGGTCAGAGATGTCCAAGAGAGCCCGTAGGCATCCTAAATTATCATCAGACTCCCCTCACTTTTTTAGCATTTCCCAAAGAGTGTTTCTATCCCTACATTCCCTTTTGAATTTCAGGCACTCCTTTCTCCAATGGCCCACCTCCTTGCAATAGACATATTGATTGGTGTCTAGCAGGCCTCTCTTTTTCTCCTTAGGGTCTCATGTCTTCCTCTTCAGGGTCTCACCTCTTCCTCTAGTCTTGCCACCCTGTTTTTAAGAACACTGTGGCCTGCTTTAACCTTCCCTATGTCTTCCAGCTGAGAGGGATTCATTCCCAATGCCCCATCTAAACTCTAGAGTTTCTTTCTGACAACCAGGGCACTCTACCAGTGAAAGTCATGCTCACTATCCACACATTTTCTGATGCCTGCTGATCATCATTAATGTGTTTTCTACAGGCCTGAGAGATCCTCTCTAAAAATTAAGAAGGATCCTCATTTGACTTTTGCTGAAGGGCCCGTATCATATTCAGGCTCTTTTGCTTAGGCACCACTTTCTTAAGCACTTCCAGTATGTCTTTCTATAATTCTCTAGGAAGACTAGGCCCCCAATGCTTGGGTTCCAGCCAGACTCCATCAAGGGAATTGCCCCAGCTGGGTTTGGAGTTACATTGGGATTCTCTTGGTGGAGACATTGGGCCTCTTCTTTAGCCTTATTTATAACCAGCCATCTCTCATCTACTGTTAACAAGATACTGAGGAGAGCCTGTACATCTATCTGCCCATGTGGAATGATGAGTGGCAAAAATGGAGGTGATAAAATTTTCCATTCTCTGAGAATCAGCCTGGTATGAGGGCTGGGATTCTTCAAATTCAGTAAGTCTGAAGTGGGGAATGGAATTTGAGCCCAATAGTAGCTCATAAGATGGGCCTTCCTGATTAATTCTGCCTATGGGTCTTGCTCCAGATAGAGAGGCTCCTTGGCCAAATTTGGTGTCCTGATGGGTCTTCAAGGGGCCATTGCCTCTTTAGTCTCTATTTTAGGGGTAGCTTGTGGCGATGACTATGGAGGGGGTCCTCCTGCTATAAACCTAGTGTCTCTTAAGTTAAGAGCATTAATAAAGCCCATTTTGTCATTCTCCTTTTCTTCCTGTGTTCTATCAGGAAAGGTTTCAATATCCTTTGCCTTCTCTGCATCATCAAGTGGACCTCTGTCTCTAGCAAAATCATATTATGTTAATAAATAAATGCCTTGACATAATGGATTTTGTCCCATTTATGTAACTGTGGACAATACTGTTCCAACTGTATAGTAAGTAATATACTAATCTAGGGCAGGGGTCTCCAATACCCAGGCTGCAGACTGGTACCAGTCCATGGCTTGTTAAGAACCAGGCAGCACAGCAGGAGGTGAGCAATGGGTTGTGGGAGAGCAAGCAAAGATTTACTTGCATTATTGCCTGAGCTCTGCTGCCAGTCTTCCCCAATCCCCCACCCCTATCCATGTGAAAATTGTCCTCTATGAAACTGGTTCCTGGTGCTGAAAATGTTGGGGACCCCTGATCTAGGGAACCATTCATGGCATACCTTTCCCCATAATCCAAAATTTATGTAGGCCACATGGTATTATAGTAATAAACCAATACTTCCTCGGACATTGGATAATGGCTTGTATGTACCCTAGTTCACTAAAATAAACCCAGTTCTACCCACTAGGCTCCCTACAGAAACCAAGCCTGAATAGCCCCTGCTGGCCCAGATACAAAACAGGTCCAGTCCTATGACCAAAAGATGCCAGGCAACCTGGGAACGTACAGAGAAAACTGGCATCCATACCTGCATTATTTCAACAAGTGCTCACGAGTAAGTTTTTCTGTCAACCAGTTGGCCTCCCCGCAAACTTCCAGGTCTCACCCAGATCCTGATTCACAGCTCTAAAATCAGGTGATCCTTCCTCCTTCCCAGAGTCTACTCCCCGTCCACACCCATTGTCTTTCCAGCTGCCAGGCATGTTTAAGTGACTAGCACCCCCAGCAGGTGTGCAGAGGAACTCTCAGCAACTGGGAAGCCCCACAGATGCACTCTCTGGGGGATCAACCTCCCACAAATGGCCAGGACCCCCCATTGGGTACCACTACTGTAACCAAACAACCACTGGGGTTCTACCACCTGCTGCCCATAGGCTATGACACTAGAAACAGAGTCTGGTAGGAAGGAAAATGGAATATATATATAAGCATGCAATATAAGCATGGGAGATGGTGTGTGTGTGTTCCACACATACACACACACACACATGCAGAGTAGATTACTTAATGCCCACCCCTGCTCCACCACCAGAGAAGTAAGTAAGCTGCTGGGGGGGTGGCCACCACAGCTGTTTCCCATGGCTCTGCAGTGGGGAAGGTGTGAGGGGTATATCACCTGACCACCTCCCAGAACTTGCCAGCCATGATCTGCAGGCCCTAATCTCCTCTCCTCATTCCCCACCCACCTTCTTACTAACCTTGCTCATGGTACTTGCAGTTCTCCAGGTCTTGTCCGGAGAACTCAGGGCCGAGTGCAGGGCCTGACCTTCCCTGGCCTAACCCTCTCTGACTGCACTGGAGTCATAGCTGAGTGGCCACACTGGTGTGGGGCAGTGTGGGCCAGTCAATCATTGTCCACCACAGCTCCAGTAGCCACCATGGCTTCCTGTCTGGTGAAGGGGCAGAGACCACCCCAAACCTTTCTGAGTTTACCAGCAGAGCCTCCCCTGGCCTGTCTCCCTAGAATACACCTGCCCTCCTCCTGAGCCTGCCCCCTGCTCCCCTACCCAAAATCTTCTGTGTTCCCCAGACAGGCAAGTCCTGGAGTGTTATTGCAGGGAGGGCTGGGAATTATTCTGGCTAGGTTTGGCTCAGGAAAATTGGCCCCCAGACAGGGGATTGGGAAGCAAAAGTGCCAGGGGGTGGGGGACCCACCAGCCAGGGGGTGAGGGAGCGAAAGTGTACTGTTTGCCTGTGCTCCACCTTTTAAAGAACCTCCAATAATCCCTCCTATCCAATCACCTTCCTGGTTTTTGACACCAGCTGTTGCAAACCTTTTTCTGTGTTATGCATGTTATCCCAGTTGCCTGGGTGACACACACATGCACCATCTTTCATGCTTCTCCACCCCTGCCCATTTCCAGGGGGAAGTTCCCCCATCACAGAATGACTGATAGCACTGAAGACTTGATGAGTAGCCACCTCATTGCAGCTGTTACAGAAATTTTGGTATTACAGTTTGTTCTCTGATTCTACAGGTCCTGCACCATGGATTCAAGCAACTGAGGGTCAAAGATTAAAATAGAAATAAGGTAAAAATAAAAAGTAAAAAATGTTATGCTGTTGCTGACATGTACAAAGTAGTCCTATGATGGTTGTGTCTGTACTGAACATGTATAATTATTTTTTTCTTGTCATTATTCCATAAACAATACAGTATAACAATGATTTATATGGCATTTACATTGTATTAGGTATTATTGGTATCTAAAAATGATTTAAAATATATGGGATGTGCATAATTGCATGCAAACATTATGCTGTTGGATACAAGGGACTTGGGCACCTGAGGTTTTTGGTATCTGTGGGGGGTCTTAGAACGTATGCCTGGCAGACACCAAGGGATAACTGTACTGAAAAGGTAGATGAGACAGATACATGAAACACACTCATTGATTTGAAGATGTGTTCTTTCCGTTCTAGTTAGGAAAAAGGATCAGAAACACTTCATGTGAGGACAGTATTCATTTACAGTTTTCTTCAGGGCTATGTTAACCCATCTGCTCTTAGTCATTATGCAGTCCCAAAGGGTCTGACCATCCCAATTACCCACAAACCACACTATCAACTTCAGTGTGCTAGGACAGCATGAGCAGGAGGTGGCATGACACTGGAGGCCTGGGAACATACCTGAGCTCTAGGAGATGGGAGAGAAATCCTCTGAAGATTCAGTGGACAATTCGTTGTTCATTTAAGGGTCTGTTGGTAAAGGCATGCTGGGATAACCCTTTCATACAAATTCAAATTACAATATTTGAATCCTTCACACAGAAAAAGATGATGGTGCCTTGTAGAATTTCTTGGGTTTTGGCTGCAACATGTGTCATACCTGGGAAAACTTCTCTGGTCCATGAACCAGATAACAAAGAAGGATACCAGCTTTGAATGGCATCCCGAGCAGGAGCAACCACTGCATCTGGTCCAGGCCATGATGCCCTCAGCCCTGCCACTGGGATCATGACCAAGCAGATCTTGGGTTTTAGGGAGTCAGTGGAACAAGGATGATGAGCTCCAGTAGGAGAATATACAACACAGGCCTCTACAATTCCAGAGTCAAGCCAAGGCATCATTAGCAGAGAATGACATGCCTCAGAAACTGAGACCTGTTAGAGATGAAAGGCTTAACAGTGGACCTCCAAGTAACCATGAATCCAGAGTTTCCCATTGTGAGCTGGCTTCTCTCAGAGCTTCCAAGTCCTAAAGTCAATGAAAATGTATTTTTTAAGGATTTTATTTATTTATTTTTAGAGAAAGGGGAATGAAGGGAGGAGAGGGAGAGAAATATCAATGTGCAGTTGCCTTTTGCATGCCCCCTACTGGGGACCTGGCCCACGACCCAGGCACGTGCCCTGACTGGGAATAGAACTGGTGACTCTTTGGTTTGCAGGGTGGCGCTCAATCCACTGAGCTACACCAGCCAGGTGGAAAAATATTTTTAAATGCCTCACAATAAATGCCAAATGTTCTATCACATTAAACTCCCACTTCCAAAGCCTATCTTACTACTGCTGGCTTTGAATGTCCAACTTGTCAGCAATGGATACCAATGTTGGTCCTTAGACATGGCAGGGAGATACCCACAGGTCCTGTGGTGGTGAGTGGCCTATTTCAAGCCTTTCCCATCTTAGCAGGGCTGGAGGTTTGTCCTCAAAAGGGCAGATACCTGCTCTAGGAAAGAACACTGCCTACAGAGCTTCAGCTGTTTAAGCAGTGCTCGAAGGCTCATGCTGGCTGCTGTGTGGACAACGGACTGCATCAAGCAAGGCTGAAATTGAGGAGAACAGTTCAGGGGCTGTGGCAGTAGCCCAGATAAGAATTGATAAGAAATGCTGGTTGTGTGGCAGTTGAGATAGTGAGTTGATAGGATTCAGATTAAAATATATAAAAGGTAAATATTATATTAAGATAAAAGGTAACTTTCCTTTAAGGAATCTCAGGGCTATGTTTCTATGTTTTAGTAGCCAGTATGTTCTCCCTGATTATCCATGAACTCAATGAATCCTTTAATAAACTTGCAAACAATGTTGCAGGGTTCCACAGTCACAAAGAAAGCAGGGCAAATATCTAGTGGCTATATGCCCAGAAAGGGTGTTACTTTTGGCAAACTGAACTAGAGCAATTTCCAAAGTAGTATTTATTCTTTTTAAAATTATGCACACGACTGTCTGGGTGAACTGACTTCTCTAACCCATGCATTAATGTGTAGGTAGGCTTATAATTTGGAGCACTCACTCAGGAAATCCTGAAATTAAGGTTCTTTCATAATGTTGACTCATCCCCTCGGCACTTTCTGAATATATCCATTTAACACACTAATTAGTAAATCTAAATTGCCTTCTAAATTCTGCAGGTGATTTTCTGATAAAATGCTACTTTGGTACTTCTAGTGGATGTTTAGAATTTGGTTTTGCACTAAAAACAGCTTTGGTTTTCTTTTTGATAAAAATAGAAACTATTAGAAAAGTCCAACCGAGTGAATGTTTCCTAGATATACCACTGTGACTCCAGCACAGTCTGCTACTCCATGAGATTTATTTTCAAAGAGGGCACACACATTCTCATTTGCAGAAAGCAAACCCTAGGCATAGGATTGATTATGAGAAAAAAAAAGAAAACCTTGCTTTTGACCATCTATGTACGATTCCCAAGAAATGTGAATAGGATGTGCTATATGAGACACAGGGTGTACAATACAGCTTGCATCTATTTATTTTACCATTTAGTATTTTCCCAAGACAGATTAATTTTATGCCATGAATGCCTACTAGTCAATGTCAAACATTAATTCTAATTTAAAACTAATGATTTCAAACCTTTGACAAAAGTGGATATTTCTCACCAAGAGCCATTTACATTATAGATTTTTAAGTAATTTCTTATGTTGAATGCTTGAGAGAGCTTCCACTCTGTAGGAGAATTTTCTACTAACTTGAAAAAAGGAAAGCAAAGGTAAAGATAACAATTTAGCTCCCTTCCTCATCATGTGTGTTACCATAGTTTGGGAGCTAGGGATACACATTTATGATGGGCAGGGAGGGCTGGGATTTGGGGAAGGAATAGTGATAGTGTTGGTGGAAGACCTTTTTTAACAGTTTGCTTTCTAAAAGAGCATTTTGGTTGGTCAATGGAATATTTCATTACCTATAACTTAACTTTTCAGTATAACTTTCCAATAGCTATAACTTAACCGTGCTTAAGAACAAATTATTTACAGACCTAAATGTGCAGAATCCAGCCATTCACCATGCATGCATATTCATCGATAGTCCTTCAGTGTCAGAGCTGCTAAAGAGGAGGGGCCCTCAAATCTCATGGAGCAATCCATCT
>PVKM010021552.1:0-22485 GCA_004027735.1 Carollia perspicillata | reverse complement strand
CGCGGAGACGGAGAGCTAGGTCTTTCCGCGGCTGGGGCGCCCGGCGCCGGGCCTCGGGGGAGCGCTGAAGTAGCGACGAGGAGGTCAGGCCGGAGCACCGCTGGGGCTTCTCCTCCCTCCCTTTCTGGTTGGGTTTTTTTTTTTTCCACTTCTCTCCCTCCCCCTTCCGTTTCTATTTGTGAAGGGAGGAGGAAGGCAGAGGCGGGTTGGTGTCTCTGGCCGAGGACTGGAATTTCATCTGAATGACTGCCCCTGCGCGCACACAGCGCCCCGGAGTCGGCCCGCCTGCGCCCAGCAGCCCGCACCCGCAGACGGCCGGCAAGCCCGGGGGCGCCTACGCCACCGCCCCGGGACCGCCGGCTCGCTTAGCCCTCCGGGTCCGGATCTAGCAGCCACCGGCACTGCAGCACTTGTTTCCTCGGCCCTCTGGCCCTGGACAAGGCAAGGGAGACGCGGCGCCGCCGAGCCGGGAGGGAGCCACCATTGCCGCTGCCGTCGTCGCTAGAGGAAGTGAACCGTTCCCCGGCTCTGTCCGCCGTGGGGCGTGCCCCAATGTCAGCCGCGGGGCCGAGCGCAGGCCGCGGGCTGTTTCTGCCCTAGCCGCGCAGACGGGTAGGCGGCCTCTTATATGGAATTTGGACTCCGGCGCTCCCCTCCAGGGCTGGTGCCCCGGCTGCGGCCCTGGCGCAGTCCGCCACCTCCCGCTAGGCGCTCGGGAGGAGGAGGAGACGCAACCGGCTGCGCGCGCGGTGTGAGGACCGAGGCTCCCTCTGGGGGGCGGGCGCTTGGAAGGCGCTGGTGACTGAGCGACTGTCGGGGCCTCCTGGGGCCGGAGCTCGGGGCTCGGTGGGCCTAGAGCGGTACCAGGCGGACCCCCAGGGCTGGGGAGTTGGGAAGGCCTGCCCGAGCCCCCTGCCCGCAGTCGCCATGGCAGATAATTGGAAGAACTGCTTCGAGGAGGAACTCATCTGTCCCATCTGTCTGCATGTCTTCGTGGAGCCTGTGCAATTGCCGTGCAAACACAACTTCTGCCGGGGATGCATCGGCGAGGCTTGGGCCAAGGACAGCGGCCTGGTGCGCTGTCCGGAGTGCAACCAGGCCTACAACCAAAAGCCGGGGCTGGAAAAGAATCTGAAGCTCACCAACATCGTGGAGAAGTTCAACGCCCTGCACGTGGAGAAGCCGCCCACGGCGTTGCACTGCGTGTTCTGCCGCCGCGGCCCTCCGCTACCCGCACAGAAGGTCTGCCTGCGCTGCGAGGCGCCCTGCTGCCAGTCCCACGTGCAGACGCACCTGCAGCAGCCCTCTACCGCCCGCGGGCACCTCCTGGTGGAGGCGGACGACGTGCGGGCCTGGAGCTGCCCGCAGCACAACGCCTACCGCCTCTACCACTGCGAGGCCGAGCAGGTGGCCGTGTGCCAGTACTGCTGCTACTACAGCGGTGCGCATCAGGGACACTCGGTGTGCGACGTGGAGATCCGGAGGAATGAGATCCGGGCAAGTACCCTACACACACACTCACACACTCCCTACCGTCCGGGGACCTCCCATCTGCACAGGCTGACTCTTGTGACATCAGGCCAGAAGCCCCCTTCCAAACTCTAGTACTCTGAAAGTTTGGGTTCAAGGTTCTGGGAAGAAGGGCCCCCCATGGCTACTTAATACGTTCCTGCACCTGTGCTCCGAGAACCCATCTTGTGAGTTATTTATAGAACTGAGGTGTGGGGCTGTCAAGGGTAGAGTTTGGGTGTTGCTTTTCCGTTTTTCACACAGCTCCCTCCCCCAGCCTTGTTTCTCTAGGCCCTAGGGAAGTCACCAAGGCGGTGACCCAGGTTTTGCTTCTCCAGCTGCTGTTTATGTAATGAGTGTCCTGGTGCCGCTGCTGTGGCTGACATGATCCATGATGTTGGCATACCAATGAGGAAGTAAACAAAAGCAGCCATGTTAGTTTCTAGCCCTACTGGAAACACATTTGGGGGTGGAAGGGAGCTTTCCCAGGGGAGAGTAGAACTCTGGGGATCTATGTGGACAAGGCCTGGACAGCCAGTGGTGCCACCGGACAGTGTCTCGACCATTTGGATTATTCCGGGTAGCCCGCTGTCCGTGTGTGAGAATCACCTCCCTCTGTGCGCCTGTGTTGCGTGCACCTACATGAACAAACCTTAAAGTATGTGTCTCGTCTTCCTCATCCTGAGCCCTTTGCTCCCAGCTCAACCCTCCATCACAGCCCTCCCACATTTGGGGAGGGGAAGTGGAAGACGGAAAAAGAATCCTGTGGGTTTAAGGTTGAGCCGCCTCACAATCTGGTTTCAGGCAGCTGGCTCCCCTGGGCTGCCGGCTGAGTGATTACGGAACCACATCCCCTCCCATTGTATACACCCTGCAGCAGCGGCCAATGTCAAAACCGCCTTCCCCCTCAGGCCTCTGCGCCTGGCTTTAGAGTCGGACTGAGGCAATACTTCCGTCCCCTTCCGCGGAGGGGGGCTCCTCCTAGGTCCCTCCCTGGTCCCCTGGCTTTCAGAGTTGAGTCATACCAGAAGGAAGGGGGTTGGCCTGAGACTGTCTGAGCCGTTTCTGGAGCCCCAGCTTGGGGCCTGGGGCAGAGGCTGGGCTCTGGGAGGACTGGGAGTGTTTCTGGGTGGGGGCCCCTGGAGGCTAGTCGAGGCCAGTGAGGAGCTTGGGTATGAGGAAGCAGCTAGCAAGGGCCAGTTGCAGATGAGGGCTATTTCCTTTAGAGGGGCCAGTCTGAATGAGTCACTGTTTAGCAATTAAAAAACGTACACAGACAACTAACAAAAGGCAGGAGGGCTGCCACTGGCTGAGGGCAAAGACAACAAATAAAATTTGCTATATAATTAGTTTCCAATTCAATGGGCTAGCCCTGGGTTTTTGTGCCAGGACAAGGCTTCTGGTTTCTTAAAGGAAGTGTGTGGGGTAAGGGGGTGGAGAGAGGAGTCATTTCCCCCTCCTTCCCCACTAGGGTTAGAAAGGCAGAAGCCTAGGGAAAGCAGAGGAGCCGGAGGGCAGGCAGAGCTCAGACTTTCCCCAGCCTTGGGAAGCTGCTGCTATTAATAAAGATGGAAGGGCTTGGGGGAGGAGGCTGGGAAAAGGCAGAGGCAGAAGAAAGGGGGCTGTCCAGTTCTCAGTCCTGGGATTGGCAGAGGAAAGTGAGAGGAGGGGAAGGGCTAAGACAGGACTGAACAGAACAGAGCAGGGCGCTGAGTGCATGTGTGCTCCCACCCACAGTTGGCTCCTAGCTGTGTCTGAGTGCTAGGGGTATCTTCGATTTGGGTGGGGGAGAAAGCATAATGGTACCTAACTCAGTAGTAGGAGGGGATCTTTTGGTGTGTCTGTGTTTACTAGTGTCTTTGAGACTGTCTGCTGTGCCCTCAAATGCACCTGTCTCCTGGTTGTGTAGTTGGGGTGAGGGAGGAGTGGCATGTGCAGGCAGAGTGTACCCTGGGGTTCCTACCAGCAGGTCTCCGGTCCACAACTCACTGGAGGAACTGTATGGAAGCAGGCCCTGAACTCTGTCAGCAGCTGCGCGTGTGTGTTTGTGTCTTCATTCTTGTGCCTGGTGTGGGCAGGCTCAGAAGTGGTGGGTTGCATCAAGGCCAGATGTGCAATTCTGTTTGCTTAGCATCTGTGCCCCCTAGCCTGAGTCTCATCCCCCTCCAGCCCTCGGGATTCTCTCTGCTGCCCAGGGTGCTGGAGTTGGAAACCCTTTAATTGCCCAGCACCACTCAGTATGAGTTGGACTTATTGAATATGGGGGAAGGGGGCCCCACCCAGGGGGAGGAGGTGAGCTTTGGGGAACCTGAATGGAAGAACCCGTTTTACTCTCCATCTTGTCTGGGCCCTCCTGGGGGAGGGATCTTTCCCTGGGCCTCTTTTCCCTTGGGAATCAGTCCCAAAGGACTTCTGCTGGTGCTGTGGGTGAAGGCAACAGAATTCTCCTGGATGTAGGAGCCAAAGCATGGAGGCCTGGCACATGGCTTGAAATGTAGCTCTGCTTCTTGTGCTTCCTCTTCTGTCCTCCCGGGAGAGAGGAGGGGGCGGCTGCTGAAATGCCCTTTTGGCTAGAAATAGAAAACCCTGATCAGCCTCTCCCTAGGGGCTCCAACCCTGAGTGCATGGGCCAGTGGCCTGGAGCAGAGGCCCAGAAGGAAGGCAAGCAGGGCCCCACTGAGGGGGGGCGGTGAACAGGGGGTCCCAGAGTCAGGCCTGTGAAGTCTGTGGTCCCACCGTGCCCTTGGGAAGCCAGTGTGTAGGTCACATTGTCCCAAGGCCTGGATGCCCAGTGTGTGGGCCCCAGAGACCATTCTTTGGGCTGTGTCTTGACTAAATATGTTCTCTCGTGGGGCTATGGGAAACTAAAAGCCTAAGATTAGAACATTTAGGTGGGCTTGGGCCTGGCAGCCCCAGGTATTCAAACCCTCTTCTAGTCCCCCGTCAGGGTTTAGGGCTTCATCTGAGCAACAGGAATTCTATGAGCTGGGAGCGCCCCTATCAAGACCCGCCTCACCCTGGAAAGATGACTCAAGATAAGGCCAAACTTTGTGTGTGAGGGGATATGCAGGGGGTGTGTACGTTTCCTGGTCATAGTTCGTGCTTCTTTGTCATTTGTAGGACCCCAGATCAAGGCTGGAATGGGGAATGGTCTTTGCATTCTTGGAGGTTCAGAGTTCAGATGTTCTTTTCAAAAGAGATCCCACTGCTTGGGCCGATTTGTGGTTCACAGCTGCTGGGGTAATGTTATCCGATGCTCACATTGCCCTTGGCTAGAGGGGTTGCACGGGACCCCAGAGGGGATCCCGGGTCTCCACTCCATGTGTCTGTATCATGTGAGCTGTAGGAGTGAGGTTTGCCCACGGCTACCTTGTCCCCCGCCATACTCCTGAGGCAGGGTGGGAGCTGGGGCGGGGAGCCTGTGTGTTCGAGATGTGAGTGTCATGTAGGTGCCACTTCCTTGACCCTCCTGAGCCTGCGCAGAAGGGGACCGGTTTGGCCTGCTTCCCTGGGCCCAGGCAGAGGCCCACCCCCACCCCAGGATACTGCTGACGCAGCCAGGCGCCTCTCATGCACGAATATTGATCCCTCTGCCTCCTGCAACCCTGGGGAGCAGTGTGTTCATGTCAGTCTGCATGTGTGTGTAGCTGGCCCATCTGGTTGCGTATCTCACATGCGGTGGATTTTTTGTACCTCACATGTGTATCTCTGAGAAGGTACAATGTGACTGATCGAATTATGTAGTTGTCTATGTGTGTGTTTGGTGTAGGGTCAGAAAAAGCATGCCTGTGTGTTTGTGAGAGAGCAGGCATGCTTCACACCTGTGAGGTGAAGCTGAGCGTGTGTGTGTGTGTGTGTGTGTGTGTGTGTGTGTGTGAGACTGTCAGCGTGACCGCCTGCTCAGGCTGTAGCTGAGGCTTGTAAGTCTTGGGCAACTTTTCTCACCTGGTGGTGTGGGAATTAGGGAGGGAAGGGGAAAATGGGATTCACCTTAGGGTGAGCTTGTTGCCTGTGGCAGTATCGGAGGTGGCCGCCTGGGTGGACCCTGCAGTGCTGTATCGGGGCAGTCTGGATGGGCACAGGGAGAAGATGAGCCTGGTTTGGGCCCTGACAGTAGACTGAGCAGGCAGGCCTGGTTGGCCTCATCCCTGGCTCTGGGAAAGCCTTCCTTCCCGGCTGGCCTGGCATTCAAACCCAGACAAAGGGGGGCTTTCTCTCTCTCCTCTTTGTTCTGCTGCCCCAGAGCGCTGCTCTCTGCATGGCAAAAGCTAATTTGACTCTGCAGCTGGGAAACCCTCTCTGCGGTCCGCTGGGGCTCGCCTCCCAGGTGCTGCATCTCTCCTTGCCCTGGCACCTGTCCTGGCACTTCTTCTCTCTGGGTCTGTGGTTACTCCAGCCTGGGGGTTAACCAGGTAGCCCGAGGCAGGAGCTGAGGCACAGAAAAGGGCATCTAGGGCAGGCAGTGCTGCCCTGGGACAAGGGGAGAGTGCTGTGACCCAGAGAGTGAGAAGGTAACGCATTTCTGGGAGGAGGTCTGGAGTGGGAGAGTGGGGGGGTGGGTTTGGTAGCTGGGGAGGAAGTTGAGGGTAGGGTAGCTCTGGAGCACAGGTTGCAGCCAGAGCTGGAGCTGGCTTGAGAGTCGTCTGGGCAGGGGTCTGGGTGGCTGAGCTCCCTCTTCCTGCCCCCCACCCTCCCACCACAGCCTGCAGGACCCAGCCCTGGCCTTGTCTGAAAACCTCAAGCCTGCCTCTGCCCCAGCTCCTGGGGCCCTGTTCCCTCCTGACCTTGCTTCTCTACAAGGTTGACTTGTGGGTTTTATTATTATTTATTAACTTTTATACAGCCTAGAATCCCCGTGGCCTCACCCGTCTGCCCAGTCCAGTCTGGCACCAAAAATGCCAGCTGGGCCTGGCCAGTCAGGCTCGAGAGGGACATGAGGCTTTCCCAGGATAGGAATGTAAGGGGCTTACAACTGATTGCCCCCTCTCCAGATTGGGAGGGGCATCAGAGGGAGCAGCTCGAGGCAGAGTCTAGAACACTGGGTGCCAGGAATGAGGAACGGGATGTTCCAGGGCCTTGGAGAAATGAGAATGGAGTGCCCTCAAGCCTTCTTGCTGCTTTTGCCCTCGTAGACCTAAGAGACAGGAACAGGAGTGAGCAGGTCCTGTCTGGCCCAGGCTGCAGAGTGGGGCTGCCCCTCCTCCTGCTGGAGGCCTAGTCCCTTGAGTATGTCTAGTCCGGACCAAGGGTCCCTGCTTCACTCTGCTCCCCCTGCTCCTGTACACTTGAGGTGTATCACAGTCCAGGTGACTGACTTTGGGCTGGGAGCAATTTATGAAGTCCCCGCCCCCAGCAATGAGAGAGCCCTTGTTCTGACTCAAGGCGGGAAATCGGGTCCTATATCAGCTGTGGGTTTTCCCCAGGTGGGAAATCGGGCCTCAGCTGTCAGCAACTCCCCCAGGTTTGGGATGTGGAGAGGGGTCCAGCCCTTGCTTCCTCTGCTCCCCATCTTCCAGCTTCTGAGCAACCTGATGCAGTCATTAGGGGTGACTGAGGTGAAGGGTGATGAAGGGGCAGCACAGGGATATTTCCCTCCGTCCCCCAAATTTCCTAGTGCCTGAGGAGGAAGTGGTCCTCCCAACCCCTTGCCTCCCCCAGGTGTTGTCTGTGGTAGGAGTAAGATCACCTGGCCCTAGGGAGGACAATGCCTGCCAGGGTGAGCTGGCCAGTGCGGCCCCCTCCCCTACGGCAGAGACAGGAGCCCGGGGGCCTCTAAGCTGGGGGAGGGGACTAGAAAACCCAGCCACACTGGGCTCCTACTCAGAGGGCTCTGGGGAGCCAGGAACCAGGGCCTGGGACTGCTGAAGCTAAGGCAAGATGCTGCAGGGTCCCGGGGTAGAAGTGCTGCCGGGAAAGGCTCTGAGAAAGGCCTAGAAGAGGGAAGGGGCTGAGCCACCCTCACTCCCAACCCAGGAATGGACAAGAGGTGCCTCCCTTGGCTCTGCCCCGAGGGGCCTCCCACTGGTCTGGAGGGTTGGAATAGAGCAGCCCCATTCCTATCCCCTGAGGGAAACTGGGCTGGGAACCCACCCGGGCTGCTCTTTCCTGGGCCTCCACCTCAGGTGCACCCCTCATCAGATATTGGTGGTTTTGAGCAGGGAGTCTGTGATGCACAGATTTGGTGGGGTGTGTGGGACCCAAGCTTTCAGATATCTGGGGCGTTGGGAAGGCAAGGGTGGCCTGGAGTCTGAGATGCGTGGTGGGGTGCAGGGCTGTCCTCCTGAGTGTGGGTATAAGGTAGCCAGCAGGCAAAAATCTGAGGGCCAGTTGTTAGAGGGGAGGTAAAAAGGCATAACGTTCCTGAAAGAGGGTGTCCTGGCCACCTTGCCTTCCCGCTAGGCCTCCCTCAACTGACTGGGGCCTTCCAGAGGTCCAGCCTTCACCGGGCAGAGGGTTGGGAGCAGGTACATGTGCAGTTGTGTGCGACAGTGTGCCTGAGGTATTCGTCAGGCAGTGTGTGCAGTTGTGTGGGTGTGTCTGGGCAATACTGTGAGGTGCTGCCTGCCTTCTTCACACAACCCCAGGTGGTTCCACAGGCTGGGAGGGCCCCTGTTTACCTAACTCTATTCCTTCCTCCCACCCAGAGGTGGTTCTCAACAGGTGCGACCCTCAGGTTCCAACAGATCCCTGTGCGTGTTGGGCTGGGGTGGGAGTCTCCTGGGGCTGGTTCTTCGTGGTCCTGCCCTGGGTCACTGAAAGGTCAGGTGGTCCGGGGAGGCTGCCCCAGGCTTCCCCAGCTTAGCTGAGAGCCTCACCGCCACCTCCTCCGCTCCTCAGGGCCCTGGTTTTTCGTTTAGCCACCAACACAAAAGGGGGCCACTGAACTCCTCACTGGCCTTGTCTTCCTCACATGTGAAAGGGGGTGGGGGTAAGAAAGGGGTTGGCAACAGCTTGGGAAGCCAGCTGTGTATGTATGGGAGTGGGAGTCATGGGGTCAAACCTGAGGGTCACTCTGATGCACACTCAGAGGAAGAAAAAGAATCATTCCTTGTTGAGTGGACACTCACTGTGAGCTAGGCTCTGTGCAATTTGCTTTGCAAACCTTATTTTATGTGTAAAACCCATGGGTTTTTCAGTAAACATGTTTGTATATATAGGGCATTTGTGTGGCCCAACATCCTATAGAAAGAGAGGAAGGGAGAGAGGAGAGAAACATCAATTTGTTGTTCCACTTATTTATGCATTCATTGTTTGATTATTTTTTTATGGGCCCTGACTAGGAATCGAACCTGCAGACTTGATGTATCAGGGCAACACTCTAACCAACTGAGTTACCTGACCAGGGTGCAAAGCCCTATTTTCAAGACGCCTTGAGTTTTATAAGTCAATCAAACCATGGTTTGTGGGCTAAAATACAGAACAGTGTATTCTGTAGATCTTTCTGGGATAATGGTGTGTTAGTCACGTGTACTAGTGGCTACCATCCTGGACAGCACAGTTATAGAGAGGGCAGACTGACAGCCCCACTGCATGACCTGTACACAAACTCTGAGCAGGGGCCACGAAAAGTCTCCTAGAGGAGTGGGGCCTTAAGCTGAGCCTTGAACGATAGACAAGGAGAGGGCAGAGGCACTGTGGGCTACAGAAAACCCTCAGCAAGGAGTGCGAATGTGCACAGAATGTTGGGGACAGGACACTCACTACCAGGTCTTAAAAGCGCTTCCGTTACTGTGCTAAAATGTTTGGAAGGAGGGACTCTGAGGGTTCTTGAGCAGGGGCAAGACCCTGTTTGAAGGGGTGTGTCTGCTGAGGACGAGTGACAGAATGGAGGGAGCAAACGGGTTGTGGAGATAGGAGATTAGGGGCTAGGATGAGCTCCAGCACCTTCCAGGAAACTGGCCTCAGGTTTTAGGACAGCCAGCGTCTCCTTTCTACCAGGCTCCAACTCGGGGGCTGAGGGAGCTAGCAAGGACTGCTGAGGCCCAGCTCTCGGCTCAAGAACAAGGGTGTTGGACCCTGCATCTTAGGACACTCATCTCTCAGACAGGGCTCCCCAGAGGAAAGCAGCATGACTTGGGTAAGAACAGAGCCTACCGCCACTTCACCAAGGTGTGCATCCCAGTTCTCCCACTTACTAGCTGTGCGCTTCGGATGAATTACTTAACCTCTATGGTTTCCTCTTCCCTAAAATGAGGATAATAGTACTTCTCTCGTAGCATTACTGGGATGATTAAATTCATCTGAGGTGGGGGCGGGGGTCATTGCTTAGAAAAGAGGCTGGCTTGACCCTGCCCTCAGAAAGCTCATGGTTTAGATATGTGTGAGAAGCTATTCCAGGCTTTCGGTTCCTGAGAACAGGCTGGCCAGACAGCTGTCACCAACCAGGCCCCTGGGATTGCATGAGGGCCAGCAGAGGTTGGATGGCAGAAATTTTAGGTCACCTGGGTCAAAAGATCTATAAGATGAGTCCGTTCTGTAAAGGGAAAGTTGGTACTCACCCACCCTTGGTGAGGGAGGGGTAGAGCTGTGACTCCCTCTGATGCCCCTGCCTCCACTGTCCCTGCAGAAGATGCTGATGAAACAGCAGGACCGGCTGGAGGAGCGAGAGCAGGACATTGAAGACCAGCTGTACAAACTCGAGTCAGACAAGCGCCTGGTAGAGGTAGCTAAGCCCAAGTTCATGGCGTGGGGTGGGGGCGGCTTGGGTGCAGGACCCGGGGCTAGTTCCTTACTTGGGGTAGGATCTGTGCCAGAACCCCTCGGTCAGTCTCTCAGTGAACTGTTGGTAGACGAGCCCTACTGATACCAGGGATACCTGGCACAGAGTCCTGTGCTACCAGCAGGTCGCACGTTGCCCTTGGGAAGCCTGGGGCTCTGAGGTCCCAGACTCTGCCATCCAGGGTGTGAGACAGGCGGCAGTGGCGGCCAGAGGTCCTGACAGCCACTCTTGCCCCATGCCTGCAGGAGAAGGTGAGCCAGCTGAAGGAAGAAGTGCGGCTGCAGTATGAGAAGCTGCACCAGCTGCTGGATGAGGACCTGGGGCAGACAGTGGAGGTTCTGGACAAGGCCCAGGCCAAGTTCTGCAGTGAGAACGCAGCGCAGGCGCTGCACCTCGGGGAGCGCATGCAGGAGGCCAAGAAGCTGCTGGGGTCCCTGCAGCTGCTCTTCGACAAGACAGAGGACGTCAGCTTCATGAAGGTGGGCTGGGCTCAAGGGCATTCCTAAATTGCAGTCTGCGATTCTCTGCTCCCCAGCTGGTTTCCCTGACCAGTGTACCCACAGGGCTTTGGAGCAACCCTGTTCTTTTCTAGCTTGGTGACCTTGGTGACCTTGGCAAGTTTATCTATGTTCTTGTGTCTCAGTTCCCTCACCTCTGAAATGGGGTTTATAATACACATCTGCTTATTCTCAATCCAAATTTTAAAGATCTCTGCACCCAACAAAAAAAAAGTCTGGCAACTCATTTAACAGCAAAAATTGACTTGGCATTGGCAATTTATGGCCTTTATTTATCTTGCTTGGTACAGATATTCAAATGTTTTGCTACAGAAACATTGTGTATTGGATTATGGTGCCAACTGGGGGTGATATGTAATATATGCTACAGGCACCATATTTCCCTTCTGAAATCCATATAATCCCACATTCCAAAACACAGCTGACCCCAAAGATTTTAAATAGAGGATTGAGTGCCAGCAGCACCTTCCTTCTAGGTTAGTTGCATGGAGAAAATGATGGATGTATAAAAAGCAGTTGCAGTATTCTGTCACACAGTAAGTGTTCAATAAATGTCAGCTATTCTTTTAAAAATGTAGACACCTCCAGCAAAACCTCCCCCACCGCCCAGCCACACGATAGCCAGAGTCAGAAGGTCAGCCCTGCCTGGGGAGAGGGACGCGGGGCAGATTTTGTGGTCCCTTCTCCCGTGCTGCCTCTTCCACTGACTAACCCTTTTCTCTCTCCCTAGAACACCAAGTCTGTGAAAATCCTAATGGACAGGTGAGCAGATAGTCACTGGCCCTCAGGGGAACACATCCCGGGGAGGGCAGGGAGAGCCAGGCCCACGGGGGGTGGTAGGGCGGGCTCACCGGTGATACCTCCTCACAGCAGATGCCCCGTCCACTGCCCCCAGGACCCAGACCTGCACGGGCAGCAGCCTTTCTCCCCCTAAGATCGGCCACCTGAACTCCAAGCTCTTCCTGAATGAGGTAGCCAAGAAGGAGAAGCAGCTTCGGAAGATGCTAGAAGGTGAGGGTGGGGCCCTCAATGGAAGGGGGAGAGCCCTTTGGGCAGGGGTATATACCAGAACCTTCCCTGTGAGAGGCAGCATGGCCTAGTCAGGTAGACTTTTCTTCATGTCCTCGCTTGGCTGCCTCTAGCTGTGGGACTTTGGGCAAGCCTACCCCTCCCTGAACCTCAGTTTCTTCAGCTGTAAAATGGGAATAATAATAGTAACTACAGCTAATGGAGCAGTGATACCAACCAAAGTGATGCATGATGCAGTGTGCTTGGTCCTGCAGATGAGGAAGGTCCCCAGGGGAAAGGAGGACTGGGTTGTTTCGGATGTGAACTTCAGTGGCTTTTGTCCCAAACTCTCCACAGGACCCTTCAGCACACCGGTGCCCTTCCTGCAAAGCGTCCCCCTGTACCCTTGTGGCGTGAGCAGCTCTGGGGCGGAGAAGCGCAAGCACTCAATGGCCTTCCCAGAGGCCAGTTTCCTAGAGACGTCGTCGGGCCCTGTGGGCAGCCAGTATGGGGCAGCGGGCACAGCCAGCGGCGAGGGCCAGTCAGGGCAGCCCCTGGGGCCCTGCAGCTCCACGCAGCACTTGGTGGCCCTGCCTGCTGGCGCCCAGCCAGTGCACTCAAGTCCTGTGTTTCCCCCATCACAGTATCCCAATGGCTCCGCCGCCCAGCAGCCCATGCTCCCCCAGTATGGTGGCCGCAAGATTCTCGTCTGTTCTGTGGACAACTGTTACTGTTCTTCCGTGGCCAACCATGGCGGCCACCAGCCCTACCCCCGCTCCGGCCATTTCCCCTGGACAGTGCCCTCACAGGAGTACTCACACCCGCTCCCACCCGCACCCTCCGTCCCCCAGTCCCTTCCTGGCCTGGCGGTCAGAGACTGGCTCGACGCCTCCCAGCAGCCTGGCCACCAGGATTTCTACAGGGTGTATGGGCAGCCGTCCACCAAACACTACGTGACGAGCTAACGCCACGCAGGCGGCGCGGGGGGGTGCTGGGGAATCTTCCCCCCCAGCCCCCAGTGGCTCGGGAATTATGCATCCAGAGACCTGCCCTTCTACCTTTCTGTCCACCCTCCCTCCTTCATTCCCCCAAGTCTTGTCCTTTTGGATTTTGTTTTGTTTGGGCTTTGTTTTTTGATTTTTTTTTTTTTTTATTATGAATCTCCTGGACACGGAGGTGACATGGGAGCTGGCCTGGGCCAGGGCCGCAGGTAGCCCTGGAGTTGGGAAAGCGCGTACCTCAAGGCGCTGAGCTCTCTCTCTGTCTCTCCTTTTTCCTTCCACTTCTTCCCACCTCCATGGCTAGGAGGAGCCGCAGCTTTCCCTACAGCCTTGGGGGGTTGGGGCGCACCCTCCTCCCCCAGCCCTGGAAGAAAGGCCAGTGCCCACTGGCCTGCTTCTGCTCCTGTTTTTCTTTTGGGCAGTTTGATCACTGACTGAGTAAGGAATGACCTGTAGATTGTGGGGCTTTTGTTTTTTAATTTTTTTCTAAACAAAGAATGATTTCTCCTGCTTCCTTCTTCTCACCATCCTCCCAGATGGAGTTCAAAGGCCACTTCTCACACAGCTTTTTGGCGCCTTCAGCCTCAGAGTGGAATCTTACAGGCAGGAACCCCGTGTCCAGGAAAGGGAAAAAGGAACTTTGCCAACGATAGTGACCACAGCAAAAGCAAATAATAATAATATTAATAATAATAAATAAAAGAAATAATTACATAAAAAATAGCACAGCCCTTGTTGAGGTCAGTGGGGGAGGAGGGGCTGCCCTGAGTTGGGTCCTCGCCTGGATTTTGACACAGCAACTTCCTGTAGTGAGCACTTTGTATGAATTGTGGACTTCTGTTCTCAAGGCGCAGGTATTTATTCTGTAATCTGTCTAGAGCACACACAGAAATCCAACCTTCTAATAAACATAATGGCGCAGTCCCACTCCCTGCCTCGCCTCTCACCCCCGACTCCCTCAGTCTGGGGCTCCTCAGGCATTGGTGTGAGGAGGGCCCTCCACACATGGAGGCCCCTGCCCCGCTTGCCTGGTTCTCTCCTGGATCTAGCCTGTTCTGAGCCTGTGAGTGTTAACCCATAAGGCACTAACTATATCTACTCTTGGCCTTGGGTTCATTTAGGAAATATTTGCTGATGGTCTCCCACGCCCAGCCCCCTGCTTCATGGGCCCTGGCATCTCTGAGGTTCTGTTAACATGCTCTTAGCTCGGTCAGAAAAAGGAAGAAATAGAAGTTGAAGAGTACTTCCTTCAGTCCACAAATATTTATTGAGCACGTGTACTGCGTAGAAGTAAAGCAAGACCCTGTCTTGGAATTTGGTCTGACTGGGCCTTGCCCCCTGTTGGGAGGGTGGGGTCACAGCTCCATGCTTCCTTTGGTGACTTGGGCTCTGGCCCCTTAGCATGGAAGATCGGGTAGGGAAATCTTTGGCTCTCAGGGGCATGGAAGCAGGGTTGTAAAGTGAAAGTACAACCTACCTTTATCCCCTTAGGCAGAGCTCAGAGTCTAGCATGTCTTGGGAATTTACTAATCCAAAGGGCCGATTATTGGAGCCCCACTTTGTGGGAATCACTGAGAGCCCAGGAATCTGCACTTTTAACTCCCCAGTAATTCTGACACATCCTAGGGTTTCAGAAGTGAGCCATGAGGGACTGTCCAGGGTCCTGCTTATCACAGGGACCCCTGAGATGGAAGGTGGGGATGGGACACACCAGAAGCCCTTCTCTTTTGCAGGAGAGCTGACCTCTTTTAAAACATTTCTGGTTTGTTGCCTAACAGTACATAGATCTGCTTATGTTGTAAATAGCCGTTACCTTTCCATACAGTAGCTTCTGGAGCAGAATCAGGGCCTGAGAGACCCACCTCAGGAAGCCTAGAGCAAGTTGTAAGTGCAGCGCCAGAGGTCCAAGTCTCGCCAACCCCTAGTCCCCCCTCTTAGAAAAATACGGACCCAAATTGGAGGACTTGGACTGGCCAAAGCAGAGGTTTGATTCTGCTAAGTCCCTCTGTCCTCCTGTCCTGTGGGAATAGAAAAAGACTCATTTCGAGGTGGGGGTGGACCCTTGTTCCATTGCTCCCCCTTTCCTACTTCAGCAGAGAGCCCGACCCAGGAGCAGGATAACAGCTGGCCTGTCCCCTTCTCTTCCCCTGCACCTGTTCAGGGCTGAAGAGAGGGGGCAGATGGCTGGGGCACAGTACCCCTCCAAACCAGGGTGGAAGGATGCCTGGGGGCAGGTGCTGGTGGACAGATAGAGATTTAACTCCGCTCACATCTGTTCCTGTTCCACTGTCCCTTTCTCTAGACAGGAACCCTGGGACATCTGTGCCAAGAGTTGGGAGCCAAGACAGAAAGCCACCCAATTTCTTTCCCACTGGGTCTAGTTTTGTTTTAGCTGATGGGGGAGGTCCTTTCTCCAGGTACATCAGTTGGACTGGGGGTATGGAAGGAGACTTGGGTGGTGGTGGGATGAACTTGAAGTACCCCCAGGCCCTCAGCCCCACCCCCAGCCCTGAAAGCCTACCCTAGACAATTACACACTCAGGCTGTAGGCAAAGCTGCCAGCTGCCTGGAGTCCGGCCTGGGGGTGCCTGGGCAGCCGGGGAGGCAGGGAGACGCTAACCCCATCCAGCTGTCCCCAGCTACCCAGCTGTCCCTGGCTTTGTAGGAGCAGCTGTCACCCACCTCCCAGAAGGGTCGGGGGTAGAGGAGGCCCAAAAAGAGCTGGAGCTCTCTCGGGACACAGGGCCCACTGGAGAAGCTGTGGGCGTGCTGTGGGGGGGCCTCCACACCCTGTGCTGGTGTGCACGCTCAGGCACCTCTTGCACCCACAGGCACACCCTGTGCCTCACTCGGCTAACGACTCAGAGAGACCGGCTTTCACACCCCGGCGGTGCGCTCCCGCCTTCCGCGGGAGGCGGTCACTCCTCCCCTTTCCGGGAAAGGCTGGGTGTTGGGACCGTGTCTACCCCACCCCACCGACCGGGAGGAGTGGAGAGGGCGGTGGCTCCTGTGGCCCAGATGTGTGGGGACCCGCGGGGAGGCGACCACGGGGGGTTTCCGAGCCCGCCACCCCCGCTGGCCCCAGCTCTTTCATGTCGCTGCCCTCCCCCATCCCAGCCGGGAGCCGAGCAGCTGCGCCCCACTCCCCACCCCCAGCCTCTCTCCCAGCTGTCTTTGGGGTGGGGCTGGACAGCTGGGGAACAGCTGCAAGGTGGGGGGGCACTCAGGTGCCCCAAGCAACAGCCGGAAACAGTCTCCGTGCCCAGGAGGGGGTGCAGGGGACCGGGGGACGGCAAGGCCCGGGGTCTGGTCGGCTCCTCTGCCCTTTCTCCAGCGCATCTGGCCGGGACAGCTGAAAGCAGGGCAGATCCCAGATCAAAGCCCCCTCCCAGCTTCAAAGGGCACCCTGGGGGCTGCGGCGGCGGCGGGCGGGCAGCCCGCAACACCCCGAGCAGTGAGGCCGCTGAGTCAGCGCTCCAGGTCCCTGTCTCTCTAAGCCCAGACCCCACGTCCTAAGCTCACTTCTGGGTTCACACCCACCCACTCAGCTCCCTTTGTTGTCACCATGCCCTTTTCTCAGACACCTTCATTTTCTCCCATTTGAGGGCGGGGAAGAACCAATGAACACTTTCAGGACCAGACCTAGCTCCCTGGGGCATTCCCTACCCCACCTCTTCAACTGGTAAAGTCCCCCCGGTGTGGGGGGCGTCTAGGTCATGTTCTTCCTCAACCTAGCTTTAGGCCTACAAAGAAAGGGAGGGGAGATGTTGCTGGCACTGGGCTGCAGGGTAAAGAAAAGTAGATGATTCCTGGGTACCCATGGACAGACCCTACCACATTTTAGCCTCGCTTCTGAAGTGAGGGTCTCCATGTATGATTTTGGAAAACTTACTTGGAGGTGCTTAGAAACAGTGGTCTCTGGAACCTAGGATCCTGGTACTGGTTCTATAACCCTCTGAGTCCTGTTTCTGTGAGTTAAAAGGGCAAGGGGTGGCATTGAGGGCACTGCTAGATTGCCCGTTCTCTACCCTGTGCAAAAGTGCTGAGGCAGGGACCTGGGATTCGGGGCTAAGATCCCAGAAACTTCGCTGGAGTCGGAGGGGAATGGGGAACAGATCAGAGTGCGGAGCAGGGGCAGGTGAGGGTGGGAGGCTCATGGGGAGAGGTCAGAGACCGGGACCAGCAGGGGCCTGGCCTTTGGGACAGTTTCTTCCTTCAGCTTCTCTCTTTCTCCCAGCATTCCACTCTTCCCACCTGCACCCCAAAGGCTTTCTTCCCTTCAAGGGGAGGATGTACTCACCTCTGCTTTAATTCCTCCAGTGACTGAGAAATGACAACCTCAAGATGCTCTTTCTTTCTTTTTTTAATTTACCATTTTAACTACTTTTAAAAAATGTTATTTATCTATTTTTAGAGAGAGGGGAATGGAGGGAGAAAGAGAGGGTGAGAAACATCTTTTGGTTGCCTCTCACATGCTTCCAACTGGGGACTTGGCCCACAACCCAGGCATGTGCCCTGACCAAGAATTGAACCTGCAACTTTCTAGTTCACAGGCTGGTTGGTGCTCAGTCCACTGAGCCACACCAGCCAGGGTCTCAAGGCACTCCTACAGTGATAGCTTTTACAAATAACAAATAGAAACTTTGTGGGTAGAACTTTGGCCTTACCATATTTTCCCTGGTATATGGGAATCATACCTCTGAGGGAGGGAAGCCTTCATATGCCCAGCCCAGAGCTTCTTCCCTAAAATCCCCTGTCCCTGACATTTATGATGCAGGAACTTGGCAATGGACTTAACCCTGAGTTCTGCACCAGGAGTCTGAATGTTTCTTCCACAGGCAACCAGTGTTTTTAAACTGCTTTGTGGCTAATTCCACTCAACTGCAGCAAGCTGGGATATTTATTACTCCTTGCACTAGATCTTTAATAATTGGGTATTTCTTGAAAGAGAATCCATCTGCTCAGTCTACAAGTTATTTTTCATTATTTACATTCAGGCAAGGAGAAGGTAACACGGGAGGTGGTGTGTGGTATAATTTTCAACAGCTTGCAGGCTGGGGGGTTCGTAGTGGCACAGGCAACATCTCAAAACTGCAGAAGTGAGATGAAGGAGCAGGCTTTCCCAGAACTGTGTGTTAAGGGTAGTGTGGACTTCTGGTCTACCTGGAAAAACATGGCAGTGAGTCATTTGACATATGGTGTCCTGGCTGCCTGGTTGTGAATTGGGTGTTGTCATCACTCTCTGTATTGCAGGGCACTGAGGAGGGAGGGAGCATGGATGCAAATCGGCGCCTCAAGGCCTAATAGACAGGGACTCTCCAAACGCCATTCCCACCAGCTGAGCACCCCAGGCCCCACCCATCAAAACCTTGTGCTTAGAGTCAGTCCTCTAGCTGCCCGTGTGGCTCCAGGCCCCAGTGGCTCTTCTGGCCCCTCTGCCGCATTGTCTAGCAGAGGAGTCTCGCCTCCTCTGTGCGCCCCATCCACCTTCCCCAGAGTGAGGAGTGATGAGATGATGCACGTGAAGTGCCAGGTCTGAGGCTGGCACGGCTCGCTGTTGGGCATCGACAGCCGATGCGGTGTTTATGTTATCTGACGCCACTGCACTCCCGTGCAGTTACCACGCTTACTTGGTATTTTAACTAATTGGTTACACGCTGTACAGTTTACATGTCCAGCTAGCCTGTGTTTCCCTGCAGGATGTGAAATGTTAGTCATCTTTGATTTTCAGAGCCTTCGTTCATTCGCTCAGTCACTCATCCAACTCATAGTTTTTGAGGTCCTTCTAATTCCAGGCACTGTTCCAAAGTTGGGGATACTTTGGTGAAAAAACAGACAAAGTCTCTGCCTTCTTGGAGCTGATAAATTAATGAAGAAGTGACAGATAACAAACAATAAATCAATAAAAGTGAGTTGGTGATAAGTCCTGTGCAGGAATGCAAAGCAAGGCGAGGGGGTAGGGCACGTTGGTAGGAGAGGGGGCGTGGCAGTTTTTACACGGGGAGGTGGTCAGGGAAGGGGACGTAGAGTAAGAGACTTCAGAATGTGCGGAGGCAAGACAAGGTTCTCTGGAGCAAGAGCGTTCCAGGAAGAAGGTACAAGTGTGGCCCAAGGCAGGTGATGCTTGTTTCAGGAACAGCAAGAGGGTGAGTGTGGCTGGAAAAGGTGAGTGAGGGGCAGGCAGTGAGCGATGCGGACAGGAAGGCATGAGGGAACCGGACCGGGACATGAGACATGGTAAGTGTTTTGCCTTTTCTCAAGAGATACTTGGTGAATGAATGAGTGAATGAATGAATGGCCAAGGCATGAATGAATGCCAGATGCCTAGCCTGTCAGGGCTCTGGGCATTTCATAGTGAGCTAGAGGATATCAATCAGGCCATCTTCCTGGGGAGACAGGACTTGAATCCCAGGCTGACAGAGGGGTGAAAAAAGCACAAAAGAAGAGGGAGACAGCCCAGGGAGGAGGTGCCTATGAGCACAGGTGGGGAACTAGAATTGTGGGGGGAGGTTGGGGAACAGTGAGGATAGTTCATCTGAAGCTCAGGGTACTCATGAGAGTCCATGATTGACAGGTTTAAACAAAAGATTTGGGGTCAGATCAGAGGGGCCTTGAATGATGGGATAAACAGTTTGACCTTGAGTGTCCAACAGCAGCAGGGCCTCTAGAGGCATCTGAGTGGGAGAACTGCATTCAGAACAAAGGGGGCATGCGGCCAGGCAAGGGCAGGGAGGAGGGACAAGGTGGCCAGGTAGGTGGCAGCAGCAGGTCCAAGTGAGGGGGAGGTAGGGGTGCAGGGGTACGAGGGGCAGGGGGCAAGGACCAGGAGGGACTGTGGCAGGTCCTGCTGCTCAGGCCAAGGCATGGAAGCCCAGATCGGTTCTCCTTCCCTGCCAGCCACCACGGGTCCCAGAGTCAGCAGAAAACTCCGGCTCTGGGGAGGAGGCGGCTCCGAGCCAGAAGCTGCTGAGGGAGCACTGGCAGCAAGATGCCATTGTACGTCCGCAATCAAGATGCTTCAGAGGAAATCAAAAGCACCAACTGGGGAAATGAAGTGTGCACTCTCTCTTTCTCTTTCAAACACACACACAACTTCTGCCTCCAAAATGGGTCAAGTGAAGGCTGTGGGCGTGGGCTGGGGAGGGAAGGCTGGCAGGAGAGGAGGCCCAGGGCTGGGAGCAGCCTGGGTGCTCGTGCCCACTCACCCTCCTGGCATAGGGGATGGCAGCAGCTGCAGGGTGGGGTGGGACGTGAGGATAAATATACACCTCCCATGCATATGGATAATGCACACAGCTGCCCTGCCTGCTTTGCGTTCATTAGGACCAACTGTTTCAGGAGCCGTGGCAGGCGGGCGGGAGGGGGCGATATACCCATTCACAGACAGGGGGGTAGGGGGCTGCCTGCAGCTGTGCAGACACCTCCCCCCCTGCCCCTGCCTGGATCAGCATCCCAGCCCTTCAATGCCCCTTCCTCCCTCTTTTTCTTCCTTCGAACTCACTGCTCTGGTGGATCTGGGGGTCTCAGGATGGGAAAGGGGCCTACAGAGCTGGCTGAATCCCCATGGAAGCTGGGGGAACTGAAGGGAGAGTCGGGCTAGGTTGCATCCCCACCCACCCGAGATGGTTTGCTTTGCTTACAAACCAAAGCTCCTTATCCCCTTCTCTGCAAAAGCCGTCCGTGGCATCCAGACAGGAAAAATGTTTCGGTCTTGTCATCTGGCGGCTTCAGGGATGCCCGTTCAGGGTTGAAAGCCTTAGATCCCATCTGTGCCCCCAGACAGAGTCCGAGGGCGTGGAGGTGGCGTGGCAGCATGACCTTATGGGATTCCGACCTCCTGGCAGCGACTGCCAGGCTCCAGCTCCCCAGAGCAGGTCATCCACGTGGGAGTGTGGATTGTGTCGGGGGTGATGCATGTTGAGCGGCAGGCCCAGGATGGGGGTCCGGTTGGGGTAACAGGCACGGCCACCAAGCGTGGCTGTGCAGCTTTGGCCCTACACAGCACAAGGGCACACCGCTGAAGGATCCTCGGCTGGTGCCGAGCCTGACACCCTGGTGTGGGGCATCCTCTCCCGTATGGGTCAGCAGTGCCCAGGTGACAGTCCTGTGTAGTCTCGGAAACACAGATGCCATTAACAAGGCAAAGAAAGATGGGGTGGACAGTGTCCTCGTGCGTCTGTCTGCAGTGGCCCTTCCTCTTTCCCCTACAGGAGCCTCTAGGGGCTCCAAGGTCGACGGGGCTGCCGGTACCAGGCCAGGACCCAAAGAGCAACAGCCATTCAGCCTCTTTCCTTTGTTGTCTGGGTGGGGCCCAGACCTTCTGCCCCCTCTGCTGGTGGCCTTCAGAGCAGCA
Organism: Carollia perspicillata; assembly: GCA_004027735.1. Lineage (NCBI taxonomy): Eukaryota > Metazoa > Chordata > Mammalia > Chiroptera > Phyllostomidae > Carollia > Carollia perspicillata. Next base: position 1,377 of record PVKM010021552.1, on the reverse strand, counting down.
GTCACCTCTGGGGACTCTGGGGAAGGGTCTTGTGGATCCTGAAGAGGGGGTGGCACAGAGAGAAGTAGGCCTCCCACCCGCCCACCTCCCCTCTCCTGGCCCCGAGTTTGGTCAAGATGGAGTCCTGGAGAAAAATGGGCTGTTGGGTGGGCAGGAGTCCTGGCCATGCCGTTGCCTAGCTGTGTGATTCCAGGCAAGTGACTTAACCTTTGAGAGCCTTGGTTTCCTCAACTGAGAGACAGGTGTAGGAATGGCTGTCTCGCAGGGCCAATAAAGCGTCAAACCAGCAAATGCTTCACAGGAGTAGCAGTTTCTTAGCTCAGTGGCAGTCCTGCCCCAACCTTCTAGCTTTCAGTTTCAGGTATCCACGCACGTTCTCCTATAAATCCTGCCCCTTCTCGACTCAGCTTGCTCGCTGCAATTCTGTCATTAATATTTCATTTCTTTAGCAAAGGCTTTTTGTCCCTGGGACACTGCTATTCACTCTGGGAACAGAAACCTCTCCGTGTTCCTTTGTGCAGGAAGATTCCTTAGCTCCTCTCTGGGCTTAGAAGCCTAAAGGGAAAAAAGTATCATTGTATGAACTTGGGGCCCAGCAGTCAAGCGGACCTGGGTTCAAATCCTGACTCCGCCTCGTTCTTCCTGTGTGATCTTGAGCAAGTGAGTCGAATTCTGTGAGCTTATCTCCAGACAGAGTGAGGATACCTATAGTTAGTAGTGTTGCAAGGGTTAGATGATACCTGTGAAGTACCTGCCACAAGTGGGTGTCCTCTTAACAGTGTGCCCTGGTCTGGCTGACCCTGGGGAGCTGGCCATATCTGCACGTGCCCATGTATGTGGCAGGTTCTGGACACACGCATACCACATACACATGGCCTGACACGGTACTGGACCAGCAGAGTCACCGAGGGGAACCGGGGCTCTCTTTCCCTCCTCCCCGCCCAGCTCCTGGTGCTGAAGCTTCTCTGCGTTCTGCACTGTTGGAAAAGGAAATCACTGAACAGATTGCAATTAAGGGGGGAAGGGGGAGAGAGAGACAGAGGCCCTAAAATGCAGCTTGACTGAGCGCTAAACTGTGTTTTTGCCTGGAGCCAATCAGAAGCCTCTGACAAGAGCGTGTTCCCACTTACAAATCTAATTGCAGGAGGTGTGGCTGGGGTGACCCAGGGAGCCCGGAGAGGAGGGGGCTGCCAGCACCTCCGGGAATGCTGCTGCTGCTCGCTTGGCTTGTGGGTTGCCTGGGAAGTTAGAGCCAAGTGAGAGGGAGTTGGCAGGGCAGAGCACTCGGGGGTCCGGGAAGGTCTGGACTCCAGAATTCCTTCCAGCTATAACAGTTACCAGCGACTTAGCACCTACTGTGCACTGGACACACGTAAC
>PVKM010021551.1:0-22494 GCA_004027735.1 Carollia perspicillata | reverse complement strand
GTTCACAGGCCTGTGGTCAATCCACTGAGCTACACCAGTCAGGGCTAAATCCTCCTCTTTACCAGCTTCTGTTACTAGCTACCTTATTAGCCTAAAAGTGGGCTAAAGTGCTCTATCCTTCAGAATCTAAGCACCTTTTCCAAACGTCCAAACTTTTTCCTTTTCCCAGGCTTTTCAAAAGAAGTTCACTGATTTGTACTCTCAACACTCTATCAGATGTGCTTTTTTGAGTTCACTAGTGACTTTTTGTTAAATCTTCAAGTGCCTCTTTTTTTGTGTTCTATAACACTTGAAGTTTATTATATTCTTTGAAATTCTCTTGATTCCTGGGACTTTGAACTTAATACGGTTTTATTCTTACACTTCTTACCTTCTTCACTTCCCCAAAATGTTGAGACATTTAAGTGTCTTTATTTCCCAAGATACTTAGCTATCTCCTGTTTTGTACTTGAACTGTAGTTCATTGTGTTAGAAAATAGGGCATTATGTGTATTTACAGGACACTCGCACCCTGTTCCTTACTCTAGTCTACTGCCAGATCAATTTTTTCAAAAGCCCAGCTTCAACCGATTGGATCAGTCACTTTGCAGAAACTTGAGGAGGGATTCCTATTGGCTTATGAAACAAAATACAAACTAGCCTGGACTTGAAAAAGAAGAAATCAATTAGGAGATGTGCTATGTTTTTAGGTGTGTTCTCAGTGTTCAGTTTAGGGCAGAGAATCTGGAAATGAATAAATATAAACATAATAGGCAATATACAGAAAGAGTTGTATGCATATCATCAGGACAGTTCTGAAGAATATTTTGGTTGTAAAAATAAAACATTCTCTTAAAAATCTTCAAGTAGTGAAGAAATATATGAGGTGATAAATGAAAGTTTCCCGTAATCCATTTCTTTTGAAACCAGTGTTTGCATTTTAAAATATATTCTTACGATTTGTTCCTGCATATAGACTATTATCAACAATTGACATTTTTGATGGAGGTGTGATATAATCCCTTGCCTATCCTTATATGTTGTAAAAGTGTTCAGCTGATTAATGTTTGGATTCTAGTGGTCAGTGTATCAGACTAGTTTCACAGCCTTGGTTCTGTACGATTGAGGGATAATGTGGTACAATGAAAGCTATGTGGACTTTAGGTATAAACTCTGGCTTTGCCCATTGTATTATGCCATAGGAAAGTTATCTGATAACAGAATAGTTTACCGTCTGCAAAATGGGGTCATAATACACAGGGGGAACCCATAAGTGAGAATTGTCTTCTGGAGGGTGGGCCTCTTATAGTACAGGCTTCCCTCCTAGGTGAGTGTTCTAAGAACCCATTTGTATCAATGTACCAGTTGTCATTGTTGTGAGAGTCTGCATTTAGTTTCAGTGACCTTTTTTTTTTTTAATACTCTTTCAACCCATTAGCCTGTTTCATGATGGTTGATTTATAAGCACACCTCCCCATATCACACTGAATGTTCAGTTCAGCAGTGTTTGACCAAAAATGCATGTCCCCTGTGCCTAACCCTCCCTATTCACCCAGTCTTGCCCAGAGTGCCTTTTTTTTGTCTCTCCCCCCCTCCTTAAAAAAGTCATTAAAGGGAAATGTTTTGCTGATATGGAAGAGATGAAACAAAAAATGGCAGAAGCACTAAAAGACATCAAAATTGATGAGTTCAAGAATTGTTTTGAGTGGAAAAAACATCTCCATACGTGTATTGCATCAAATGGAGAGTACTTTGAAGGTGACTGAAGTTTACACATGTAAGAACAAATACACAATTTTTTATAGATCTTTTTTGGGTCCTCCTCATATATTTAAAATATCTATATATTAAGGTAGTTTCGATGAGTGTGGTACCAAGTACTGGTATGTCTTTATAAATGGTAATTGTTATTATTGTATGAGATGTGTGATAGAATTGAGAGACAAAAGTAGAGCTCAGGGTATGAGGAATGAATAAAGGAGAGAAACGAAGTAAGACTTAACGAGCACCTTTGCTCCAGAGCTTGTAATACTTAACTAGATAGATAGGATTGACTATTTACTTTGCGAAGTTTGTCTCCTAAGGGGAAAAAACACCCAAGGATTTTCTTTGGTGTATAGTCCATGTTCTTTTTCTGTTCCTTTGATTTTTAAGACCAATAAGTGAACATTTAAAGAACATATCTCTGGGAAAGAATGCTGATAAGAATTGTCATGAGATTAGGGTCTTATGAAATGGAGGTCATACACTTTTTATTTAGTAATAATCTATTACTACATCCAATAAAATATTATTTAGTAATAGGACTACTTGGAGAAGTAGCCCTTAATACCTGACATTCAGCTTTTTTGAATTTGTGGTCCCGTTGCCTTATTTTTGTTTTTTTAATCCTTACCTGAGGATACGTTTGTGAGGATTTTTTTTTTTAAGAGAGAGAAGCGGGTAAGGCAAGAGAAATATTGATGTGAGAGGGAAACATAGATTGGTTGCCTCTTGTGTGTGTCCTAGTGGGGGATCAAACCTGCGGCTTAGGTATAGGCCATACTGGGAATTGAACCTGCCATGTTTTGGTGTATGGGAGGACACTCGAACAAACGGAGCCACTTAGCAAGGGCCTTATGGCTTATTGATGCAGGTACTGCTGTTTCTTTAGGTGAGGTAAGGTTTTTTTAAAAAAATATATTTTATCGATTATGCTGTTATGGTTGTCACATTTTTGCCCCTTTATTCCCCTCTGCTTTGCACATCCTTGTGCCTTGCACAAGTACCTACAAGTGCCTACAAGTACCTACAAGTTACTTGTAGGTAACTGTCTCTTTTCTCTTGTTGCTTTTAAGATTCTCTCCTCTTTAATCTTGGCTAATATAACTATGATGTGCCTTGGTATGTTCCTCCTTGGGTCCAACTTCTTTGGGACACTGAACTTCCTAGACTTCCTGGAAGTCTTATTTCCTTTGCCAGATTGGGGAAGTTCTCCTTCATGATTGTTCAAATAAATTTTCAGTTTCTTGCTCTTCCTCTTCTCCTTCTGGCACCCCTATGGTTTGAATGTTGGAATGTTTAAAGATGTCCTGGAGGTTCCTAAGCCTCTCCTCATTTTTTTGAATTCCTGTTTCTTCATTCTGCGGTTGAATATGTCTTTCTTCTTTTCGGTCCAAATCATTGATTTGAGCCTGGTTTCCTTCCTGTCACTGTTGGTTCCGTGTACATTTTCCTTTATTTCACATAGCATAGCCTTCATTTTCCCCTCTAATTTGTGACTGTATTCAACCACTTCTGTGAGCATCCTGGTTGCTAGTGTTTTGAACTGTGCCTCTGATAGGTTGGCCATCTCTTTGTCTCTTAGTTGTATTTTTTCTGGAGCTTTGATGTGTTCTTTCATTTGGGCCATTTTTTTTGTCTTAATGTACCTGTTACATAGTAAGGGGTGGAGTCTTAGGTGTTAACCAGGGCAGGGCAACTCATGTGGCTGCGTTGTGAAGCTGTCTGTGGGGGAGGGGTCTGAGGGAACAGTGCCACCTACTCAGCTCTCTGACGGTTTTCACTCACTTCTCCCACTACCTAAAATCAAATTGGGCCCTTTTGTTGCTGATTCCCAGGTGGGTGGGTTTGTGTACATTCCAGGACCCTGTGGGTCTCTCCAGTGAATTTTCCTGTGAGGTTGGGAGTCTCTCCTGCCACCTCAGCACCCACAGGTATTTTCAGTCAGAGGCTTTGAGGCTTCATTTCCCTATACTGGAACCCTGGGTTGAGGGGTCTGTCTTGCTCCCCACTTGTTCCTCCTGGTTTATGTGCATACGAACATGGGACTGCCCGGACTGTCAGCCACTTCCTCTCGGGGTCTGCCAGCCACTGCTTTACCAGCTGTAGTCCTCCAGATGCCACCTTGCTGGGAGTCCTCTCTGCCTGGCTTCCTGTCTCTGCCCCTCCTACTGGTCCGGGTGAATGTTTCTTTTTTAACTTGTTGGATGTTGGACTTCCATATAGTTTGATTTTTCTGTCAGTTCTGGTTGTTTTTGTTTTTAAATTTGTTGTCCTTCTTTCGGTTGTGCAAGGAGGTACAGTGTGTCTGCCTATGTCTCCATCTTGGCCGGAAGTCCTCTAGGTGAGGTGAGGTCTTAATCAAGGAACTTTTAAACTGACATGAAGAAGGTTGCTACTACTTTTTTTAAAGTCCTCCATGTCATCATCTTTAAACTCTAGGGAGAATTTGGAATTAAAAACAGTCACTAAACTAGGTCATACATTTGTAATACCAAGTATAAGAATAAATAAATGTTTGTTTTTGAATTAATGTATATGGTTCAGATTCGCTAGTGTTCTCCTAGTTTTTAAACTATGTTTGGAGAAAAGTTGGGTTCCTTTAGCTGCTTTGGTTAAGGGTTAAAAAGGGATAAAGTATGAAAACCTTTTATTAGGTACTAAGAAAGGCTACATTACTAATCATGTAGATTAAATATGGAAGTAATAAAAAATTATGACCAAAGACAGGGCAAAGACGTTTTTCTTGTTTTATGTTTTGAGGAAATTCTCATAATTTTCTATCTTATAATGGGGAAACTGGTTTCCCACAGGGATTGTCCCTGTGAAGGTATTGTCCTTTGGCTCTCAGGAAGGGAAGGAGGGGTATAGTTAAAATTCATTTGTGGGGGCATAGTGGAGGGGTTAGCAGCAAAAAACAAACAACCAGTCCAGAGAAGTTATTTATTTTCCTTTATTAGGTAAAAATATTTAGTGAACATTTATTGGCCAGGCACTGTGTTCAGGGAACATAGTGATAGGCAGTAAGAACCTTGGTCTTTATTTTATTTTTTTTTTAAGATTTTATTTATTTATCTTTAGAGGAGAGAGGGAGAGAAATATTAATGTATGGTTGCCTCTTGTTTGTCCCCTGCTGGGAACTGGCCTGCAACCCAGGCATGTGCCCTGACTGGGAATCGAACCGCGATTGTTTGGTTCTCAGGCCCGCACTCAATCCACTGAGCCACACCAGCCAGGGCAGAACCTTGGTCTTTATATTCATGGAACACACAGTCTGATGGGCAATATAGATTATAGCTACTATAGATATAATTGAAAATTGGGTGAGTGCAGCTGACGAGGTGTGAGTGATCATGTGAACGTGTAACAAGGAAGATCTAATGTAGACCAGGGAGTGGTTAGTGAAGTGCTTGAGAGGGAGGGATCTCCAGGAAGTGACTTTTAGGCTAAGACTAGGGCCTTGGCAGGTGTGCCTGAGTGGTTGGAGTGTCATCCCATTACTGAAGAGTTGTGGGTTCTGTTCCCGGTTAGGGCACATACCTAGGTTGCTGGTTTATTCCTGGTCCGGGTGTGGGTGTGTGTAACCCCCACCCCTCCCCCCTGTCTGGCATGGATCCCCATCCTAGCACGGGTCCCCACTGGGTGTGTACGAAGGCAACTGATTGATGCTTCGCTCTCATTGATGTTCCTCTCTCTTTCCTTGGGTGAGGATAAGAAAATAAAAATAAAAAAAAAAGGCTGGGACCGAGGAGGAGTTCAGAAGGGAACATTTGGTACATTTTAGGCAGAGAAAGAGTATGTGCAAAGGCCTTCTCAGGTAAGGAGGATCTTGGATCCTCCACTAACTAAAAGAAGGCTTCTGCTAAATGCGGAAGCTTAATGCGTAGTGTGGGGAAGAGCGGTGCTGCAATCGAACCTAGCGTGCAGTCAGGGGTCACATCAGCCAGGAATCTTATAGATCAAGGGAAGAATCTCATGTTTTGTCCCAAGTACACTGGAAAGTCATGTAGGAAGTGATTGGGGATCTTAAAAACATCTAAAAACAGAAAAATGATGGTTAGTTTCTAGAGCTGAAAGAGTGTTAGAAGAGATAAAAGTGGACAGTTTCAAGATTTTTTTAAAATAATTTATTATTTTTAGAGAGAGGGGAAGGGAGGGAGACATTGATTGGCCAACTCTTGCATGTCCCCAGCCGGGGACCCAGCCAGCATTCCAGGCATGTGCCCTGACTGGGAACTGAACAGGCAAGGCAACCCTTTGCAGGTGCTCAGTCCACTGAGCCACACCAGCCAGGGCACAGTGTCAAGATTTATTTTTTAAGTAGAATAGGTCCTGGGGATAGATAGCATTGTTGTGAGTGAAGAGAGGTATAGAGATTAAGAATGAACTCCAGATTTCTATGAGTACTTAGATTCATAACTTCCCAAAAGGCAAAGACTGGAGAAGTGCAGGCAGGTACAGAGCGAAAGCAAGTTAAAATAACTTGGAATAGGTAGGTTGGGGGCTTTTAAACATCTTGATTAAGGTAAATTAAGGAGTCTAGGGTATTGAGGTATTTAAAATTGTGGGAATGGATGGGATCCCCAAAGACAGTTAAAATTACTTGAAAGTACCTTGTGGTTAGATTTTGGTCCTATGAGCAAGGAGAAATTGTTCCTTACCCCCTAGAAATTCTGCACCCTAGAGATAACCTGAATGAATGAATTGATTTATTCATTTATTTATTATATCAAAAGGGATTTTTGTTTAGATTCTATTATAATCCTTAAATGGATTTTTAGTAAATTAACCAAAGCATTCCTATTAGCTTCTAAAGCCAGAGTAGCATTGTTTTAGACATCTTATAAAAATATGTTAAGAAAATTTTGTTACTAGACTGTAAGCAACATGAAGGCCTAATCTGTTATGTCATCTGTCATTGGTCCCCTGGTCCTTTTTCTCACTTTGTCAGAGATTAGTGGTATTACCAATTTAGCATGCTTTGCTACAGATCCTTTTCTGTGAATGTACTGTTGTGTACCCATATGAATTAAACAGTAAATTTGTTGTGCATTTTAAAATCATGTATACAGTATATACTTATTGGCAACTTGCTTTTTTTCTTTTTTTAGATTTCCTTATTTTTAGAGAGAAGGGAAGGGAGGGAGAAAGAGAGGGAGGGAAACATTGATGTGAGAGAGAAACATTGATCAGTTACCTCTCATACACACCTTCATGGGACCAAACCTGTAATCTAGGCTTGTGCCCTGACAGGGAATCAGACTAGCAACCTTTTTCTTTTTTGGCCCAAGCAATTAAGCCACACTGGCCAGGGCATGCAATTTGCTTTTTTCTCTTAGCTCTATGTCTTAGATATTTTTCTGAGTTTGTATAAAAAGATCTACCACTTTTTTTTTAACTGTTGTGTGATATTTCATGGCATGGATGTAACACAGTTTAAGACATTTTGTTGATGGACATTTAGTTCAACAATTTTTAATTTTTCAATTTTTTGTTACAGATAATGCATGTAATATATTGTGTAGAAGTTTTTTTGGGTTCATGTCTGTTTTCTTTACGTGTGATTCTGATAATAGGAATTACTGAATCAGAGTTTGTATACATTATTTTACATTTTAGTAGATACTGCAAAATTATCTTCCACTGGCCTGCTATGATGACTGTATTTACACTATTTCTTCACGATCTTGTTGCCAGTACTGGACATTATCAAATAATCAATTTAATTTGTGTTCTGTTTAAAGTCAAACTGTAACTGTTTGTTATATATCAATTCTTACATCTTTTTGTATGAATATATAATACATATTTTTTGCGTATTTTTATACATTATAGTGCTTATTTTCTGTGTAAACAATTTTAATGTAAGGGGTAAATTAATTTTACTATTGCAAGAAATAGTAGTGACTATAACAAGTATACAAGACTTAATAAAGGAAATTGTAAAATAATACCGTAGACCATATAAGAAAACTGGACTGGAAAGATGTGTATGTCTGGATGGAAAGACTTCAATAATGTAAAAATGTTAATTTTTTTGTCTCCAAACTAATCTCTAAATTCAATAAAGTCCCAATCAAATTCTAGTGCATGTGATATGGTACCAAATTTAAAAGGTAAAACAGGGTAAACAGTGAGAAGAAGGAGTCCTCTTCCCCCTCCCTCATTCATACAGTTCTCTTCCCTAGAAGCAAACCACTGTTGTCATTTTCTTAGATATTTATGTAGAAGTGTTCTGTGCAGGCATCTATGTGTATTTATGTATGTTTTGTGTATGACTCTGCGTATGTGTTTATCCATTGTTCTGTACCTTGTTTGCACTTAATTTATGTGGAGGTTATTACATATTATTATGTAAGTACTTTTAGAGCTACCTCATTGTTTCCAGGGCTTCATAATATTTCATCATTTGCCTTTATCGTCATTTACTTTATCAGTAGTCCGTTGAGAGACATTTAGGGTGTTTTTATCTTTTAACTCTTTAGTGAATATCCTTTTACATTTTTGTTCTTAAAAACATTAGGTAATATATTTGTAGGAAGGATGCCTAGAAGTGTAATTGCTTGGTCAAAGAAATATTTTTAGTTGCCCTCCATAGAAATTGTGTTAGTTTGCAGTGTGATACTCGTTTGCAGTGTGGTACTTTCAGTTATCAATGATCAGTTGATAATTGAGAGTATCAACTGAGAGTTCAGTTAACAACGGTGTGGACCTTTTGATCATTGTCCATCAAAAGGTAGGAGAGAATTGGTGGCCCTTTAGAGTTTAGATACACATTTTTGTTAAATATTTCACACATTTAAGAGTCATTTGTATTTGCTTTTCAGGTGAACTGTCTTTCCTTTTTTTTTTTTTTGCCCTTTATTCCCTTTGATTGTTGTGTTTGTCTCATTGTTTGAGGACCTCTTTGTCTTCAGGTTTTTTAGGATATGAATTGCAAATACTTTCTTCATAGTTAATCATTGGGTTTGATATTTTCCCCCATATAGATGTCTTCTGTTTTCTTTAAAAATTTTCTGAAAAAATATACTAGCATAAAATTAACCATTTTTAGGTTTAAATTCAGTAGCATTAACTATCAGAGTTTTGCAAAAATAATCACTATTCATTTCTAGAACTTTTTCGTCATCCCAAACAAAAACTACCCAGTAAACAATAATGTCCAATGCCTCTCATCCCCCAGTTCCTGGTGACTTCTCTTCTACCCTTTATCTCTATGAATTTGCCTATTTTAAGTACCTCAAATAAGTTGAACCATAAAATATTTGCCCTTTGTGTCTGGCTTGTTTCATGTAGAATGTTTTCAAGGTTCATCTATGTTGTAGCATATGAGGGGAGACCCCAAAAAACCTGAGTTTGTAAAAAATTGTATATTTATTTTTACGTGTTTAAACTTTTTTCAACTTCAGTGTATTCTCCATTTGATACAGTATACCAATTGAAACATTTTTTCACTGCTCAAAACAGTTTTTGAACTCGTCGATTTTGATGCGTCTTAGTACTTCTTCCATTTTTTATTTCACTCCTTCAACATCAGCAAAACATTTCCCTTTGATGACTTTTTTCATCTAGGGAAACAAAAATAAGTTGTTTGGGGTGAGATTGGGTGAATAGGGAGGGTGGGGCACAGGGATCATGCATTTTTGGTCAAACATAGCTGAACACTCAATGTCATGGGGGAAGGTGCACTCGTAAATCCCCCATCATGAAACGGGCAAACACGTTGAAAGTCTTCAGAAAAAATTCACTGAAGCCACATGCAGCCTCTCACCACAATGCCAGTTGGTTCACTGATACAGATGAATTCCTAGAACACTTACCTAGTGGGGGAAGCCTGTACTACAAGGGGCCTGCCCTCCAAAAATTATGTACCTGCCCTCCAAAAATTATGGGATTTTTTGGGTCCCCCTTGTATGTCAGAATATCTTTCTTTTTAGGGCTGAACATTCCATTGTATGTGTATACCTGCACTTTACTTTTCCATTCATCTGTCCATGGACGTTTTGGTTGTGTCTACCTCTTGATTATTATGAGTAATGGTGCTACGAACATAAATGTGCAACTTTCTTTTTGAGATCCTGCTTTTAGTTCTTTGGATATAGACCCAGAATTGGGATTGCTAGATCATATAGCAATTCAATTTTCAATTTTTTGGGTAATCTCCATACTGTTTTCTGTGGCTGCTGGACCTTTTTACATTCCCTCCAGCAGTGTACAAGGGATCAAGTTTTTTTAAATAGCCAACCAAGCAATCATATAGCTTCTTCTCACCAACCTTGTTACTTTAATTTTTGTTTTGTTTTGATAGTAGCCATGCTAATGGATGTGAGATGATACTTCTGGTTTTGATTTGCATTTCCCTAATGACTAATGAAGTTGAGCATCTTTTCAGGTGCCTATTGATCATTTTTGTCTTCTTCGGGGTTGGGGAAGTATCTGTGTAAGTCTTTTGCCCGTTTTTATTTCGTTGGTGAGTTATAAGACTTTGTATATTCTAGTTATATTAATCTCTTATCAGATACATGATTTCTAAATATTTTCTGTTAAAATAATTTCAGATTATTTTATCTGTTTTTATGTCAGTATTGTGCTCTTTTGATTTACTGTAGCTTTGTAGTAAGTTTTGAAATTGGAAGTGTGGGACCCCTCCAGCTGTGTTCTTCTTTTTCAAGATTTTTGTCCCTTGAGATTGCATATGGATTTCACGATGAGATTTTGCTCTCTGCCAAAAGCATGCTTTGGGTCTTGATAAGGATTACATTGAATCTTTAGATTGGTTTAGGAGTAGTATTATCATCGTAACATTATTAATATTGTAATCCTTGAACATGGGATATTTTCCTGTTAAAAGTCTTCCAACCTCTGTGGTTAAATGATAAAAAGATTTTTAAAATTTATTTAAAAAAATTTTATTTATGTTTAGAGGGGAAGGGAAGGAGAGAGGGAGAGAAATATCAATGTATGGTTGCCTCTTGTGCATCCCCTGCTGGGAACTGGCCTGCAACCCAGGTATGTGCCCTGACTGGGAATCGGACAGCAGTCCTTTAGTTCACAGGCTTGTGCTCAATCCACTGAGCTATACCAGCCAGAGCTAAATTTTTTAAAGAGAGGGAAAGGCAGGGACAAAGAGAAGGGGAGAAGAATTGATGTGAGAGAGAAACATTGATTTGTTGCTTCTCACACGCATCTTGACTGGGGACCAAACCTGTAATCCAGGCATGTTCCCTGACTGGGAATTGAACCCTTGACCTTTTGCTTTGCAGAACGATGTCCAGCCAACTAAGCCACACTGGTCAGGGCTGGTTAAATTTATTTTTATGTATTTTATTCTTTTTAATGTTAATTTAAATGGATGATTTTAAGTTTTTTTGATTGTCCATTAGTGTTTTGAAATACAACTGACTTTTGCAGGTTTTTGTATTCTGAAACTTTGCTTATATGTTTTCTACATATAAGATCATGTAATCTACAGAGATATTTTTACTTTGCCTCTGGCTGTTTGGATGCCTTTTAGCTTTTTTCTTGCCTGTTTGCTCTGGCCAGGACTTCTATTACTGTATTGCGTTAAAGCGGTGAAAGTGGTCAAAAATGGGCAAAAGTGGGCACCAGTGCCTTGTTCCTAATCTTAGAGGGGAAGCATTTGGTTTTTACCATTGAGTATGATGTTAGCTGTGCATTTTTCCATGTATGACCTTTGTCATGTTACAGACATTTCCCTCCCTTCTTAGTTTATTGTTTTTATCATGAAATTATTTTGTAAAACACTTTTTTTTTCTCCAGTCGAGATGATCATGTATTTTTTTCCTCTTGGGTCCATTACTTTGATTTTCTTATGTTGAACTACCATTGCATTCTGGGACAAAACCCTCTTGGTCAGTATATAATCTTTTTACTATCTTCCTGAATTTCACTTGCTATTATTTTGTTGAGGATCTTTACATGTATTTATATGTATTAATTTACATATTCATAAGGAATATTGCCCTGTAGTTTTTTTGCAATGTCTTCTGGATTTGGTATTGGGGAATGCTGGTCTTATAGAATGAGTTAGGAAGTATTTCCTCCTTTTTAGTTTTTTTGGGAAGAATTTAAGAGTGATCAATGTGAATTCCTTTTTAAGTGTTTGGTAGTATTTACCAGTGAAGCCATCTGTTCCTGGGCCTGCCTTTGTTGGGAGATTTTTGATGACTGATTTAATCTCATTTCTTGTTACAGTTCTATTCAGATTTTGTATTTTTTCTACAGTCAGTTTTGTAAGTTTGTATATATCTAGGAGTTTGTTTATTTTTTAAAAAAGATCTTATTTATTTTATTTTTAGACAGAGGGGAAGGGAGGGAGAAAGAAAGGGAGAGAAACATCAATTGGTGGTTGCCTCTTGTGTGCTCCCTACTGGGGACACAGCCCAGGCATGTGCCCTGACTGGGAATCAAACCACAGTTGTTTGGTTTGCAGGCCTGCGGCTCAATCCACTGAGCCACACCAGCGAGGGCTTATCTGTGATTTTTTAGATTTGCTTCTGTTAATTTATTTGTGGTTTCATTCCATTGTGATCAGAAAAAACAGTTATCATTTTGATTCTGTTAAGTTTTTGAAGACTGGTGGCTATCCATCTGGCTTATTTTGGTAAAGGTTCCATGTGTGCTTGAGAAGAATGTGTATTCTACTGTTGCTAAGTAGAGTTGAGTACCTTATGTGTCTCATTGATTTACAGTGGTTAAGCCCTCTATTTCCTTATTGATCTGTGTGTTTGTTCTACCTACTCTTAAAAGCAGAATATTGAAATCTCCAGCTATTCACAGAACTATATTTTTCCTTTTTAATCCTGACAATTTTTGCTTCATATGTTTTGGGGCTCTCATTAGTTGTGTATAGAATTGTGACTTGCTGGAATGGCTTATCAATATGTAGTGTTCTCATTTGTTTCTTGTAACCTTTTAGGACTTTTATTTTGTCAGATGTTTTCTCTATCCATGCCAGTTCTTTTTTGGTTACTATTTGCATGGAGTATCTTTTCATCCTTTCACTTTCCACTACTTTGTGTCATTGTATCTTGAGTCTCTTCTAGACAACATATAGATTGGTCATGTTTTCTTAATCCAACCTGCCAATCTCTGTCTTTTAATATAGTTCAATCTATTTACATTGAAGTAATTATTAATAAGGAAGGAATTACTTTTGCCTTTTTGCTATTTGTTTTCCATATGCCTTATATGTTTTCCCTCTGTTTCTTCTATCACTGCCTTCTTTTGTTTTTCATTGTTTTTTTCTAGTGTATCATTCCCTTTCCTTTCCTCAGTAGTTTAAAATTATTTACTTAAAAATTTTAAAATTGGGACTTCCAGCCAAGATAGAGGTATAGGTAGACAAACTGTGCCTCCTTGCACAACCAAAAGAAGGACAACAACAAATTTAAAAGCAAATAACAACTAGAACTGACAGAAAATTGAACTGTATAGCTGTTCGACAACCAAGGAGTTAAAGAAGAAACATTCATCCAGACCGGTAGGAGGGGCGGAGACAGGCAGTCAGGGGGAGAGTATTCGTGGCAAGACAGTGGCTGGAGGACTGGGGTGGGCAAGGCTGGGGCTTTCGAACAAGGAGGCACCTGGCGGACCAGCGAGGTGGCAGACTGTGGAGTGGGCGGTCCCACATTCCCGTGTAGATAAAGTGGGAGGAACAACTGGGGAGTGAGACAGACTGTGCAACCCAGGGTTCCAGTGTGGGGAAAGAAAGCCTCAGACCTCTGATTGAAAAAAACTAGGGGTTGAGGTGGCAGCGGGAGAAACTCCCAGCAAGTTCAATGAACTTGCCTCACGGGAGAGTTCATTGGAGAGACCCACAGGGTCCTAGAATGTACACAAACCCACCCATCTGGGAATCAGCACTAGAAGGGCCCAATTTGCTTATGGGAAGCGGGGCAAATGACTGAAATCTTACAGAGAACTGAGCAAGCGGCACTGTTCCCTCTCAGACAACTCCCCCACATACATTGTCACAGTGCAGCTCTGTGGGTTGTCCTGCCCTGGTGAGGACCCAAGGCTCCTCCCCTTACTATGTAACAGGCACATAGAGACAAAAAAAAAATGGTTCAAATGAAAGATAGGTCAAAGCTCCAGAAAAAAGACAACTAAGCTACAAAGAGATCGTCAGCCTATCAGATGTGCAGTTCAAAACACTGGTAATCAGGATGCTCACAGAAGTGGTTGAATATGGCCGCAAATCAGATGAAAAAATGGAGGCTATGCTAAGTGAAATAAAGGAAAATGTACAGTGAACCAACAGTGATGGGAAGAAAACTAGGACTCAGATCAATGATTTGGAGCAGAAGGAAGAAAGACACATTCAACCAGAACAGAATGAAGAAACAAGAACTCAAAAAAATTAAGTGAGTCTTAGGAGCCTCCAGGACATCTTTAAAGGTTCCAACATCTAAACCATGGGTATGCCAGAAGGAGAAGAAGAGGAGCAAGAAACTGAAAACTTACTTGAACAAATCATGAAAGAGAACTTCTCCAATCTGGCAAAGGAAATAGATTTTCAGGAAGTCCAAGAAGCTTAGAGAGTCCCAAAGAAGTTGGACCCAAGGAGGAACATACCAAGGCACATCATAGTTACATTAGCCAAGATTAAAGAGGAGAGAATCTTAAAAGCAACAAGAGAAAAGAGACAGTTACCTACAAAGGAGTGTCCATAAGACTGTCAGCCGATTTCTCAAAAGAAACTGTGCAGGCAAGAAGGGGTTGGAAAGAAGTTTTCCAAGTCATGAAAGACAAGGATCTACATCCAAGATTGCTCTATCCAGCAAAGCTTTCATTTAGAATGGAAGGGCAGATAAAGTGCTTCCCAGATAAGGTCATGTTAAAGGAGTCCATCATCATTAAGCCCTTATTATATGAAATGTTAAAGGCACTTATCTAAGAAAAAGAAGATAAAAAATATGAACAGTAAAATGACAACAAACTCACAGTTATTAACAACTGGATCTAAAACAAAAGTAAACAAATAACTAGAACAGGAACAGAATCACAGAAATGTAGATCACATAGAGGGTTAGCAACAGGGGAGTAGGAGGAGGACAGAGGGGGGAAAGCTATAGAAAATAAGTAGCACAGATAGTAGGTGGAAAATAAACGGGGTGTAGGGCAAGTATAGTATGGGAAATGTAGAAGCTAAAGAACTTATGACACATGGACATGAACTAAAGGGGGGAGTGTGGGTGGGAGGGGGTGTGCAGGGTGGAGGGGAATGAAGGGAGAATAATGGGACAACTGTAATTGTATAATCAATAAAATATATTTTTAAAAAAGGCTTTTGAATTAATATAAAGTTTGCCTTGTAAAAAGAGCTGGAAGTTTCCCCTCCTCTTGAATGTTTTGGAATAGTTTGAGGAGGATAGGTGTTAGTTTTTCTCTGGATGTTTGGTAAAATTCCCCTTGAAGCCCCTTGAAGCTATTCAGTCAAGGATATTTGTTTGCTAAGAGGTTTTTTGATTTTTTTAAACAATCTTTTTTTGTTTTAGATTTAAAAAAAAGATTCTATTTCTAAGAGGGGAAGGGAAGGAGAAAGATGGAGAGAAACGTCAATGTGTGGGTTCCTCTTGAGCACCCCAAGCTTGGACCCTGGCCCGTAACCCAGGCATGTGCCCTGACAGGGATTCAAACTGGTGACCTTTTGGTTCACAGGGCCTGCCCTGAATCCACTGAGCTACACCAGCCAAGGCTCAGAATATGTTTTTACACATGTGTGCTCATTAACATGTACTGACAGTTATTGATTTCTGCATTTGCCTTTTAATCTCAGGGAAAAAATGATTAAAAGCCAAAAGTGCATCAGTACCCACTTTATGTTGACCTATATAGTTAACTTACTTCACTGTGTTCTTTACTTCAGTGTCTTCAATTTATTCTTTAGTATGTTTTATTTTTGCCTGAAGGACTGCCTTTATTGTTTCATGTTGGGTAGGTCTACAGGTAATGAACTCAAATTTTGTTCATCTAGAAATGTCTTAATTTCTCAGGAATTTTCTACAGGATATATACTTACTGGTTGATCGATTTTTGTTGTTCATGGCTTTAAATATGTCATGCAATTATCTTTTGGCTTTTATGGTTACTGAATAGAAATAAGCTGATGATCTAAATAATCATTTTGAGCAGCCATTGCACATGGTGAGTCACTCTCTTTTAAAATTCCCTATCTTTGGGATGCTACAATTTGATTAGTACTTATGTTGGTGTGGATATTTTTGAGTTATTTGGCTTGGAGTTTGTTGAGTTTCTTGGATGTGTGTATTCATGTATTATTATTTTGATAAGTTATTTATTTAATCCTCTGATGACATTTTTTCATTGCTTTTAGAGATAGAGGAAGGGGGAGAGAGAAGAGCATAGAGAGAAACATCAATGTGAAGAAACATTGATTGGTTGCCTCCCTCATGTGCCTGGACTGGTGATTGAACCTGCAACCTAGGCATGTGCCCTGAATAGGAATAGAACCCACAACCTTTTGTTTGTGGGATAATGTTCCAACCAACTGAGCCACACTGGCTAGGGGGTCATCTATTATTTTTTAAAATACTTTTATCTGTCCCTTTCTTTTTCTATGATATATATGTTGGTATATTTGGTATTTTACAGATTTTCAGGTTCTGTTCATTTTGCTTCATTTTCTTTCCTGCATGTCAGGTTGAATAATTAAATTATTCTGTCTTTTCAGTTTATAGATTCTTTCTTCTACCTGCTCAAAGCTGATGTTGATTTTTTATTGCCAGAATTTTTTAAAATGTATATTTTATTGATTATGCCATTAAGTTCTCCCATTCCCCCCTTCATTGCCCTCCACCCTGCACACCCCCTCCCACCCACACTCCCCCTCTTTAGTTCATGTCCATGTGTCATAAGTTCTTTAGCTTCTACATTTCCCACACTACTCTTGCCCTCTCCCTGTCTATTTTCTCCCCACCATCTATGCTACTTATTCTCTGTACCTTCTCCCCACCCTCTCCTCCCACTCTCCTGTTCCTAACCTTCCACGTGACCTCCATTTCTGTGGCTCTGCTCCTGTTTTAGGTGACCACTTAGTCTGATTTTGTTTTAGGTGTGGATGTTAATAACTGTAAATTTGCTGTCCTTTTACTTTTCATATTTTTTATCTTCTTTTTCTTAGATAAGTCCGTGTAACATTTCATATAGTAAGGGCTTGGTGATGATGAACTCCTTGAACTTGATCTTATCTGAGAAGCACTTTATCTGCCCATCCATTCTGAATGAAAGTTTTGCTGGATAGAGCAGTCTTGGATGTAGGACCTTGTGTTTCATGACTTGGAATACTTCTTTCCAGCCCCTTCTTGCCTGTAAGGTCTCTTTTGAGAAATCAGCTGACAGTCTGATGGGAACTCCTTTGTAGGTAACAGTCCCCTTATTTCTTGCTGCTTCTAGAATTCTCTCCTTCATTTTAATCTTGGCTAATGTAACTGATGTGCCTTGGTGTGTTCCTCCTTGGATCCAACTTCTTTGGGACTCTCTGAGCTTCCTGGACTTCCTGGAAGTCTATTTCCTTTGCCAGATTAGGGAAGTTCTCCTTTATTATTCTTTCAAGTAAGTTTTCCACGTGTTGCTGTTCCTCTTCCCCTTCTGGTACCCCTATAATTTGGATGTTGGAATGTTTAAAGATGTCCTGGAGGTTCCTAAGCCTCTCCTCATTTTTTTGAATTCTTGTTTCTTCATTCTTTTCTGCTTGGTTGTTTGTTTCTTCCTTCTGGTCCACTCCATTGATTTGAGTCCCAGTTTTCTTCCCATCACTACTGGTTCCCTGTGCATTTTCCATCATTTCATTTATGAATGCCTTCATTTGTTCATCTAATTTGCGACCAAAATTGACCAATTCTGTGAGCATCCTGATTAAAACCAGTGGTTTGAACTGTGCATTTGATAGGTTGGCTATCTCTTGCTTAAAAGTATTGGCTCTGGTGCTCTGAGCTTTTCTTCTGTTTGAGTCATTTTTGGTCAGGTGGTGCCTGTTATGTGTGAGGGGCAGAGCCTTAGGTGTTCACCAGGGTAGGGCAGCCTAGTCGCCAAGTTGTTACGCTGTGGGGGCGGGGTCAGAGAGGGAACAATGGTGCCTGTTCCACGTTCTCCTGAATTTGCGCCCACTCTACCGCCTCCCACAAGCAAACTGGGCCCTCCTGGTGCTGGTTCCCAGGTGGGAGGGCCTATGCACACTCCTGGGCCTTGCGGGTCTCCCTGGCAACCTCTCCTGTGAGGCTGGGAGCCTCTCCTGGCACCTTTTCAATCGGTGTTTTTAGGCTTTATTGCCTGTTGCTTGGGCCCTGTGCTGTGCAGTCCGTCTCATTGCCCGCTCTTGCCTAGTTTATCTGCACGCGAATGCGTGTCCACGGTTGGCCAACTGCCTTTCTTGACTTGCGTGCTTTGCTCATCTCTTCCCTGCGTCTGGGGTCTGCAAGCTCCACGCCACCTACACCACCCAGCGCTCCCAGGCCTGGCAGCCACCATGTTTTCCTGCCGCTTTCCCTCTCCACCGCCTGCTGACTCTGCCCCTCTTACCAGTGTGGTTGAATGGTTGTCAGACTTCCGTAGTTCAATTTTCTGTGTTCTGGTTGTGTTATTGTTAATAAATATTTGTTGTCCTTAATGTTGGTTGTGAGAGGAAGTACAGTTTTTCCACCTACGCCTCCATCTTGGCCAGAAGTTGGGCTGGGGTGCATAGGTTCTTTTGGATTGGTGTTTCAGGGTTCCTGGGATATAATCCTAGCAGTGGAATTGCTGAGTCAAAAGGCAGTTCCATTTTTAGTTTTCTGAGAAAATTCCATACTGTTTTCCATAGTGGTTGTAACAGTCTGCAATCCCACCAGCAGTGAACTAGGGTCCCCTTTACTCCACAACCTCTCCAACACTTGTTGTTTGTTGCTTTGTTTATGATGGCCATTCTTACCGGTGTAAAGTGGTATCTCATTGTGGTTTTAATTTGCATTTCTCTGATGGCTAGCGATATTGAGCATCTTTTCATGTGTCTCTGGATCCTCTGTATTTCCTCCTTGGAGAAATGCCTGTACAAGTCCTTTGCCCATTTTTTAATTTGGTTGCTTGTATTCTTGGAGTGGAGTCGTGTAAGTTCTTTATATATTTTGGAGATTAAACCCTTTTCTGAGGTATCATTGGCAAATATGTTTTCCCATATAGTTGGTTATCTTTTTATTTTAATGCTGTTTTCTTTAGCTGTGCAGAAGCATTTTATTTTGATGAGATCCCATTTGTTTATTCTTTCCTTCATACCCTTTGCTCTGGGGGACATATCATTAAAAATGTTGCTGCTTGAAATAACTGAAATTTCCTGCCTATGTTCTCGTCTAGGATTTTAATGGTGTCACGGCTTATATTTAAGTCTTTTATCCATCTTGACCCAAGTCTTTTATGCTTGTGTATGGTGTAAGTTGGTGCTTGAGTTTCATTTTTTTGCATGTAGCTGTCCAGTTCTCCCAACACCATTTGTTGAAGAGACTATTTTTACTCCATTTTATGGTGTTGCCCCCTTTGTCAAATATTGACTGACTGTAGTGACTTGGGTTTATTTCTGAGCTTCCTGTTCTGTTCCATTGGTCTATGTGCCTGTTTTTATGCCAGTACCAGGCTGTTGTGAGTACAGTAATACAGTTGTATTACTGTAATATAGTTTGGTATCAGGTATTGTGATCCCTCCTACTTTGTTCTTCTTTCTCAAAATTGCAGCTGCTATTTGGGGTTGTTTATGGTTCCATGTAAATTTTTGAAGTGTTTGTTCTATGTCTGTGAAATATGCCATTGGTACTTTGATAGGTATTGCATTGAATCTGTAAATTGCTTTGGGTAATATGGACATTTTGATGATGTTAATTCTTCCAATCCATGAACACGGTATATATTTCCATTTGTTTGTCTCTTCCTTGATTTCATTCTTCCGTGTTGTGTAGTTTTCTGCATGCAGGTCTTTTTATGTCCTTGGTTAGGTTTATTCCTAGGTATTTTATTTTTCTTTTTGCTATATCGAATGGAATTTTTTTCTTGATTTCTGCTTCTGCTGTTTCATTGTTGGTATACAAAAATTCCTTTGATTTCTGGACATTGACTTTATATCTTACTGTTTTGACATTTATTAGTTTGAGCAGTTTTTGGGTAGAGTCTATAGGACTTTCTATGTACACTATCGTGTCATCTGCAAACAGACAGTATTGTTTCCTCCTTTCCGATTTGGATGCATTTTATTTCCTTTTCTTGTCCGATTACTGTGGCTAAAACTTCCAAAGCTATATTGAATAGAAGTGGTAAATGTGGACAACCTTGACTTGTTCCCGATTATAGAGGAAAAGATTTTAGTTTTTGTCCATTGAGTAGGATGCTGGCTGTAGGTCTCTCATATATGGCCTTTATTATGTTGAGGAATGCTCCCTCTATTCCCACTTTGCTGAGTGTTTTGATCATAAATGGGTGCTGTACCTTGTCAAATGCTTTTTCCGCACCTATTGATATGATCATGTGATTTTTGTCTTTGCTTTTGTTTATATGATGTATTATGTTTATTGATTTGTGAATATTGTACCATCCTTGCATCCCTGGGGTGAATCCCACTTGGTCATGGTGTATGATCTTTTTAATGTATTGCTGGATGCGGTTTGCCAATATGTTTTTGAGGATTTTAGCATCTATGTTCATTAGCGATATTGGCCTGAAGTTTTCTTTCTTTGTTGTGTCTTTATCTGGTTTTGGGATTAGGATGATGCTGGCTTCATAAAAAGAGTTTGGGAGTCTTCTATCACTTTGGAGTTTTTGGAATAGTCTGTGAAGGATAGGGGTTAGTTCTTGCCTAAATGCTCTGTAGAATTCTCCTGTGAAACCATTGGGTCCAGGGCTTTTGTGTGTTGGGAGTTTTTTGATTAGTGCTTCAATTTCATCTGCTGTTACTGGTCTGTTCAGGCTTTCTGCTTCTTCTTCATTTAGTTTTGGAAGATTATATTTTTCTAGAAACTTGTCCGTTTCACCTAGGTTTTCAAATTTCTTGGAATACAGCTCCTCATAGTAATTTATTACAGTCCTTTGTATTTCTGTGGTGTCAGTTGTAATCTCTCCTCTTTCATTTCTGATTGTGTTTATTTCAGTCCTGTCTTTTTTTTTTCTTGATGAGCCAGGTTAAAGGCTTGTTGATTTTGTTTATCTTTTCAAAGAACCAGCTCTGGGATTCATTGATCCTTAGAATTGTGCTTTTCATCCTGTGTCATTTAATTCTTCTCTGATCTTGGTTATTTCCTTCTTTCTACTAGCTCTGGGCTGTCTTTGTTGTTGTTCCTTAAGTTCCTGTCGGCGTAGGGTTAGGTTGTTTGTTTGAAATGTTTCTATCTTTTTTAGGTAGGCCTGTATTGCTATGAACTTCCCTCTCAGGACTGCCTTTGCTGTGTCCCATGAGTTTTGGGTTGTTGAGAGTTCATTTTCATTTGTTTCCAGAAATTTTCTAATTTGTTTTCTAATTTCATTCTTTACCCATTCATTGTGTAATAGCATGCTATTCAATCTCCATGATTTTGAGTGTTTTGGGTTTTTTCCCTTGGGGTTGTTTTCTAATTTCAGTCCCTTGTGGTCAGAAAATGCTTGGTATGATTTGTTTTTTTGAATTTTTTGAGGCTTGTTTTGTGGCCTATCATGTGGTCTATCTTTGAAAATGTTCTATGTCCATTTGAAAAGAATGTATATTTAGCTTCTTTCTGATGCAGGGCTCTATATATATCAGTTAAGTTCATTTCGTGTAGGACGTTGTTCAATGCCACAATTTCTTTGTTGATATTTTGTTTGGAAGATCTGTCCATTTTTGATAGTGACGTGTTAAAATCCCCTAGTATAATTATGTTGCTATCAGTTTCTTTCTTGAAGTCCTCTAAGATTTTCTTTATGTATTTGGGTGCTCCTATGTTGGGTGCATATATATTTACAATGTTTATGTCTTCTTCACTTGAGTATTATGAAGTGACCTTCTGGGTCTCAGTTTATGGCTCTTTTTTTGAAGTCTATTTTGTCTGATATGAGTATTGCTACCCCAGCTTTTTTCTCTGTCCATTTGCTTGTAAAATTTGTTTCCAGCCCTTCACTTTCAGTCTGTGTAGGTCTTTTGCTCTGAGGTGGGTCTCTTGTAGGCAGCATATGTGTAGGTCATGCTTTCTTATCCATTCAGCTATTCTATGTCTTTTGATTGGAGCATTTAATCCATTTACGTTTTAGGTTATTATTGATAGGTACTTATTAATTGTCATTTTTGTACCTATGTTCCTCTCTGTTTCTCTCTTTTCCTTCCTTTCCTTAAAGCAGTCCCTTTAGTATCTCTTGCAGAGCTGGATTGGTGGATTTGTATTCTTTGAGACTTCTTTTGTCTTGGTAGCTCTTTATTTGGCCTTCTATTTTGATTGAGAGCCTTGCTGGGTAAAGCAGCCTAGGTTGCAGGCCTCTGCTTCTCATTACTTGCAACATTTCTTGCCATTCTTTTCTGGCTTGGAGTGTTTCCATTGAGAAGTCAGCAGCTAACCTTTTTGGGGCTCCCTTGTATATTACTTCCTTCCTCTACCTTGCTGCCTTTAAGATTCTCTCTTTGTCTTGGAATTTTGCCATTTTAATGATGATGTGTCTGGAAGTGGGCCTCTTTGGGTTCCTCTTGATTGGGATTCTCTGTGTTTCCTGGATTTGTGTGGCTTTTTTTCTCATCAGATTAGGGAAGTTTTC